>JACXGJ010000187.1:124903-159977 GCA_016801105.1 Esox niger
CTGGAGGGATCAGCCAAAGAGCAAGTCAGGTCATCTGGAGGGATCAGCCAAAGAGCAAGCCAGGTCATCTGGAGGGATCAGCCAAAGAGCAAGTCAGGTCATCTGGAGGGATCAGCCAAAGAGCAAGTCAGGTCATCTGGAGGGATCAGCCGAAGAGCAAGTCAGGTCATCTGGAGGGATCAGCCGAAGAGCAAGTCAAGTCATCTGGAGGGATCAGCCGAAGAGCAAGTCAGGTCATCTGGAGGGATCAGCCAAAGAGCAAGTCAGGTCATCTGGATGGATCAGCCAAATCCCATCCAGTTGATTGCAAAACATTGCAAACTGAAATCAGAGAACACCATTTGACGGAGCTGAACTAATGTATACTACCGTTCAAAAGTTTAGGGTCACTTAGAAATATATTACATTTTTTGTCCATTAAAATTGTTGATGTTATAAATTACTATTGCTATTATTGCTTTATTATACCTGGAAACGGCTGATTTCTTATGCAGATTTGCTATAGAATATCTACATAGGTCGATTATCAACAAATACCACTCCTGTGTTCCAATGATATGTTGTGTTTGCTAATCCATGTTTATCAATTTAAAAAGCTAATTGATTATTAGAAAACCTTTTTGCAATTATTGTATGTTAGCACAGCTGAAAGGTTGCCCTGATTAAAGCAGTGGTTCCCAACCAGGGGTACTAGGACCCCTGAGGGTACCTGGCCTCTCCACAGGGGGAACTTAAAACACGCATGACAATCATTGGCTTACTAGCGAGTATCTGAAGCATCAGCAATGTAGGTTTGATTACTGGCTCAAAATGGCCAGAAAAAAATAACTCATCAGCCTTTTCTCATTCTGAGAATTGAAGGCTATTCCATGCAAGGAATCGCCAATAAACTGAAGCTCTCGTATCATGTTGTGTATTATTCCTTTAACAGAACAGCCCAAACAGACTCCAACCAGAATAGAAAAAGGAGTGGGAGGCCCTGGTGCAAAACTGAGCAAGAGGTCAAACACATTAGAGTGTCTAGTTGGAGAATCTGACGCCTTACAGGTCTTCCACTGGCTGCTTCATTAAATAGTACCCATAAAACACCAGTTTCAACATCAACAGTGAAGAGGCAACTCTGAAATGAACGCATTCTATGCAGAGATCCAAAGAAAATGCCAGATCTCAAGACTGGCCAATAAAAAGAAAAGATTTAGATGGGTAAAAGAACACAGGCAAAAATGTTCTTCAAGATTTGCAGCTCTTTTACAGTAGGCAAAATGCAGTGGTAATTATTATGAATATTATGCCACTGTATTTGAATTCTGTTTTTTATATAAAAATACTTTGTATTTTGTAAAAATGCATGTTCATGTCTGAATTCCTTGATTCCACCAAACCACGTCACCACAATGCAATTATAGGCCCCTGCTATGGTTTCAACTCGGGCTACAGTTTCATCTTATTTTCCCCCATGCTAACCAACAGGTGGTGACGAGCAGTGAAATATGTTAATAACAGGTGGAGCTTTCTATAGTCAGAGCCTCATTTGTGTTGTTGCATAGCTTTGTCTTTCTCAGTCTCTCTGTCTCACTGTCTCTAGCGTGCTCTCTCACAAACACGCTCTCTCACGCTTCTCTCTCAGAAAACGGTTTCTAGTATAGTGAATTCATAACTCTGTCTACCAATACAATTCACTGTCATCTCTTCAATCACTTTCTCACAATGTTCACAGATGAAATCCTCTAACTCTGCAAAATACAATATATCCCTCCATAACAATGCCAACATTTATTCATCAGCCACAAACCGACTTAGGCTTCTAGGCAACAATAAGTTATTCAGTTATAGAAGCCTACTTTATTAAAAAAGTTTGGATCAAACAAATTATAGCTGAAAGGGATGATGTAGGGGCAGACAAAACAATGGAAAAGACAAATTAAAGTTGAGCTTCTAAAGGCAACCAAAGTTCTGTGGGTAGGGATTTTCCAATCAAATCCAAGCTTTCTGGATGGGACTTTGTGAACTTTGAGGCAATGTAAAGATTGTCATAAATCTATAAACCGATTGGAAATTGTGCCATGTCTGAATTAAATCTACAGCTGTCCCTTCTCTCTACATGTGACCCTGGGAGGTCAAGCCCTGAGATGGACAGTAGCAGAATGTAATCAGAAAAACTTGTTGGATTTTGGCAGGGTCTTCTGAGCTCATTCTGTGTCAGCCACGTTCAACTCAGGTTAATACACACAGGTTCAAGTTAACATACACAAAATCTGCGCATTATTGCAGGAATTATGTACATATGTAACTATTATGGAAAGCACAATTATATTCAGTATAAACATATCAGCAATGCTATTATTTTTAATATCAACATATCCCAGTGTGATTTGTCCATAATGACTTGTGATCATGTTCAGTGTCAACATATAAGAAGAGCTGTTTACTTCTAATTGGAAACCAGTTCGGGCAGTAATAAACATATTCATAGTTATGTACTGTAGTGCAAACGCAGATTTTCGGTTCCAGCAAGAATGCAGGATGTATAGGCATTAACAACCAATGCTCTGAACCAAACCTGCTGCCTACAATTTAAGTGGCTCTGTCCCTGTCGGAGCATGCATTATGCGCCATGCACTACAAAGGGAACCAATTATTGGACCTTTATTCAAACTCTTTTAGAGTTAGACCATTCTGAATTATTATTTATTTTTCAAAGTAACAATTAAATTGCTTAGACAAAGAAATTGTATATTGTTAATTCAGTATCCCAATATCATCGCAAAAACTATATTGAAACCCTGGCAGAAAATAACTGACTGAATAAATAAGTGGCATTGATATTCAGATACATAGGCCTACACACATATGAGTGATTATTCATGATGTTTTTACTTTATTGAGGAAATGTATTGCAAAGATAATGAGTACAGTAGGCCCATTTTTTATTCCATTCATAAAGTGCTTTTTAAGACAGGAATCGTAATCTATAGTTCTAACCACATTGTAGCAAAAAGATCCTGGTAGCAGACAGAAACATAAAACCTAGTGCAGTTAAACTGTTAATATAATTAATCACAACTAATCACAAAACCTTCTGTAGTTATTTTTGATTAATCGCAATTTTAGAATGCAATCAAATTTTACACTGTGAATCACTCCTAAGCTTTTCAAGGTATTTTCCTTCGATGTTTAGGCTGAAATGCTGTTAGAATAGGGCACGGGTGTCAAACCGTGGAGGGTCGAGTGTCTTCAGGTTTTTGGTTTTTGGTTTTTCATATAAATTGGTTCCCAGTTCAGATGTAAACAACCAGGTGTGGTTAGAAACAAACCAATTAGTTACCTAATGAATCAAGTTCAAGTACAAGGTGAGAGTGAAATCCTGCAGACCCTCCATGGGAACCGTTTGACACCTCCATATTCAACCTCTCCCTGTCTCTGTCTGCAGTCCCTTCCTGCTTCAAACAGACCACCATCATCTCTGTAGCAAAGAAACTTTCCATCACCTACCTGAATGACTACCACATAGCACTCACCTCCATCATCATGAAGGGCTTTGAGCAGCTGGTCAGAACCCATATCTGCTCCACCCTTTCTGACACCTTGGAGCCCTTTCAATTCACATACCACCCCGATAGATCTATGGACAATGCCATCGTCTTGGCAACACACACCGACCTCTCCCACCTGGAAAATGGCAACATACTATTGCGCCCGCCATGCTTGTTCCTAAGCTCAGGACCCTGGGACTTAACACCTCCCTCTGCAACTGGATCCTGGACTTCCTTATGAGCAGAACCCAGGGGCTGAGAATGGGCCTTTTCCTCTGTACTGACCCCCGGGTCTTTGTACTCAGCCCCCTCCTGTACTCCCTGTTTACACATGTGTGGCCACACACAGCTCCAACATCATTCTCAAATTCATGGACGATAACAACAATCCTGAGTCTCGTCTCCAACAACAATGATGAGACTGCTGACAGAGAGGTAAGGACCATGGATGAAGGCTACATGGTCTCTTTCAATTGTCTGTAAGTCTAGAGATTATCATGGACTTCAGGAAGCGGCAGAGGATGACCTCACTTGGTCTAGACAGGCGAACACGGCAGTGACAACTGCCCAAAAACGACTATACTTCCTGAGGAGACACAAAAAGTTTGTCATGTCTGCTAAAACTCTCACCAACCTCTACAGGTGCACCATTGAGAACATCCTCTCAGGCAGCATTACTGCCTGGTACGGCAGCTGCTCCCCTGCAGATTGCAAGGCCCTCAGAGAGTGGTGGAGCCTGCAGAGCACATCATCGGCTGCCAACTCCCCACCGTGCAAAGCATCTACCATACACTATGCCTGAGGAAAGCACAGAACATCATCAAAGATCACAGCCACCCAGGCTATAGTCTGTTCACAGTGCTGCCAATCTGGTAGACTGTACCAGACCATAAGAGCATGCACTTTCAGACTCAAGGGCCTCAGGCTCCTCAATATGCAATACTGACTCAAACTGATCAAAATAGTTGCTACCAATTGCTATAAAATGTACAGTTGCACTCAAAAGTTTGCATACCCTTGGAGAATTGGTAATATATATACCATGTGTAATGAAAACAAGAGGGAGCAGACAAAACACATGTCTCTTATTTCTTATGGGATTTACATAATGGTCTTAACAGAACGACACAATCATGAAACAATACATGACAACAAAGAAAAAAATTATCATAAGTCTGCTATAACCACTGGAGAGACATCTTGGCATTGTGCTTAGGGTCATTTATCGTGCTGGAAATTCCAAGTGTGTCCCATCCGCAGCTTTTGTGCAGAAGAATGCAAGTTCTTTGCCAGTATTTTCTAATAACATGCTGCATTCATCTTCCCATAATTTTTCACGGTCTAAAGGTGTGATTGGGCATACGGAAACAAGCTTTTTTGTGGCAATGGCTCCGCTCCACAAATGCTTCTTTCTGGCAACTTGACCATGCAGCACCGATTTGTTCAAGTATCCTAATATTCAGCTCCTTGAAACAACCACACCGTCATTTTCCAAAGCAGCATGTATTTCTCCTGAGGTTACCTGTGGGTTTTTCTTTGTATCCAAACAATTCTTCTAGCAGTTTTGGCTGAAATCTTTCTTGGTCTATCTGACCTTTGCTTGGTAACAAGAGACCCCAATTTTTTCCACTTCTAAAGTGAGAACAGTACTGACTGGCATTTGCAAGTCTTTGCATATCTTTTAATATACACTCACCTAAAGTATTATTAGGAACACCATACTAATACTGTGTTTGACCACCTTTCGCCTTCAGAACTGCCTTAATTCTACGTGGCATTGATCCAACAAGGTGCTGAAAGCATTCTTTAGAAATGTTGGCCCATATTGATAGGATAGCATCTTGCAGTTGATGGAGATTTGTGGGATGCACATCCGGGGCACGAAGCTCCCGTTCCACCACATCCCAAAGATGCTCTATTGGGTTGAGATCTGGTGACTTTGGGGGCCATTTTAGTACAGTGAACTCATTGTCATGTTCAGGAAACCAATCTGAAATTATTTGAGCTTTGTGACATGGTGCATTATCCTGATTGAAGTAGCCATCAGAGGATGGGTACATGGTGGCCTTAAAGGGATGGACATGGTCAGAAACAATGCTCAGGTAGGCCATGGCATTTAAACGATGCCCAATTGGCACTAAGGGGCCTAAAGTGTGCCAAGAAAACATCCCCCACACCATTACACCACCACCACCAGCCTGCACAGTGGTAACAAGGCATGATGGATCCATGTTCTCATTCTGTTTACACCAAATTCTGACTCTACCATCTGAATGTCTCAACAGAAATCAAGACTTGTGAGACCAGGCAACATTTTTCCAGTCTTCAACTGTCCCATTTTGGTGAGCTCTTGCAAATTGTAGCATATTTGTAGTGGAGATGAGTGGTACCCGGTGGGGTCTTCTGCTGTTGTAGCCCATCCGCCTCAAGGTTGTGCATGTTGTGGCTTCACAAATGCTTTGCTGTATACCTCGGTTGTAACGAGTGGTTATTTCAGTCGAAGTTGCTCTTCTATCTGCTTGAATCAGTCGGCCCATTCTCCTCTGACCTCTAGCATCAACAAGGCATTTTCGCCCACAGGACTGCCGCATACTGGATGTTTTTCCCCTTTCACACCATTCTTTGTAAACCCTACAAATGGTTGTGCGTGAAAATCCCAGTAACTGAGCAGATTGTGAAATACTCAGACCAGCCTGTCTGGCACCAACAACCATGCCACACTCAAAATTGCTTAAATCACCTTTCTTTCCCATTCTGACATTCAGTTTGGAGTTCAGGAGATTGTCTAGACCAGGACCACACCTCTAAATGCATTGAAGCAACTGCCGTGTGATTGGTTGATTAGATAATTGCATTAATGAGAAATTGAACAGGTGTTCCTAATAATCCTTTTGGTGAGTGTATTTTTCCATATTTATAAAGTTCCATTCCCTTGTTACACAGGTCTTTTGACAGTTCTTTCCCCCCAATGTCTAGGTAGCCCCATCTGCTCAGACAAACCAGGTGTGAGGATGGACAATATAACAAAGTAGAACTATGACTTCTGTTGGACTAACTGCACTGATGTTTGGTCTTTTAATGTGCCTCCCATAAAGGTATTAACCCTCCAATAGGTCAATGCCACGTTCATCTCCATAGACAAGCTCGTAGGGCTACTGGAAAATAAGTCTAAGTAACCCGAATGGGAGTCACTGAATCCTAGAATTCTCTAAGCAATTTAGTTAGGGTTAGGAACACATTACATTTTAGTCATACATGAGTGGTTGGGCAAAATTAACTTTCGGTTAGACCCAAGAACACACGCCATTTTACTGTGTAGTTCATTTTAAACGACCTTCACCTTATGGGCACTTATGATAACTGATATAGGAACATACACATACGTAAATAGAAGTGACCAGACTGATCATGCCTGAATTCCGGGTAGCTACACAATCCCTTGTCTTCTGGACTTGACTGATAAGGAGCAGTGAGGATAACGTAGGCTGTGAAACATGATCTTTTAAATGTTGGGCTTGTGACAAAAGATTAGCTACCTTTTCTGAGAATTTCCAGCATATCATGGTCCTTAATGATTGCGTATGTTTTACAAATAATAGTGGGTCAGATAATTAGATATAAAATTATGACGTAGGTCATAGATTCTTTTCATACTTATTCTTCCTACCTGTCCTCTCAGTAGCATTCCAAGGGGTTTACTTTTTCCCCTATACTATAGACACTAATTGCAATTAAAAAGCCACTTTTATGCATGATCGGTAATTTTTTCATAATCAATGCTAACATTTCACAATTTCTGCCAGGGTATGCAAACTTATGAGCACAACTCTATATTACTGCCATACTTGCCATAACATTTGTTAATAATACTACCCAGATTCCTGCAATATCAATAAAACTACCCAGATTGCTGCTAGTTTAAAGTACTATTTTTTTTATTGTTGATAGTGTACAGCGTCATGTATATTGTTGCTTTATATTATTATAATATTCTGTCTAGATACATATTTGCTTATATTCTCTTCTTAACTCTCACTACGTAGATGTCGGTCGCCATGTCACAAGAATTTCATTGTGCAGGATGACGATGTGTTGTTCGGTGGATTTGACAAATAAACCTTGAAACTGAAACTCGACTCCCAAATTCAACCAAATGAATAAATTAGGAAATAGGATAAATTAGGCAATAGGATAAGCCTGTCAAACATTAAATCAGGGGAGATATGTAATCTATGCAGAGCATGGAAGTTGCCTATTCATTCTATAATTAAAATATGTCCTGGTGGAAATGCGACTGCACGGCAATTCTCACAGCTGCGACTTGCTTGCTTGTTGAGAGGTCTGCTCTTCATTCTGCTATTAACAGGTTAGCCTACATTCCACAGATATTCCTAGCAGAAAGCTTATATTTAATTGGGTCCTTCAAAGAAACAATCGATGACCACGTAAGGCTGCGTTTCATTAGAATTTTTTAAGGCAGGTTGATCGCATGGGAAAACTGTGTGCAGTTTTCGGTTTGGTTTGTATCAGGTGTATTAATATAAACAAATAATTGGCAAAATCTTCATATCTCCCATTTCATATTCGACTAGTGTTTTCTGAAGTAAAGGATAATAATTCAGCAATCATTGTTCTGAAATGTTTATTTCATGTTACAAATTATATTTATAATGTGCTCCTATTGCAAATATAGAGTCAACTATTCTTGGCTGCCAAACTCAGTAGTGACAATAAGTATTTGACTCAAGTCCCAATTTTAAGCTAGTTTGGAGGTGGTCATTTTCAAAAAGGCCATTTCCCTGCCTAGTAATATTCTCCCCCCCCCATTTTGGGACTGCAAAATCTGTCCCACTTCAATCCTTTCCGTAGCTCATGTGGACCACCTTAGTGTTTACCATAGAAAACAAAACTAGAGTGTACAGAAACATAAACATTTATTTTTAAAACATTGTGTAATGATTAAGATATTTTCACACAAATGCTATTACACAATAAAACATCACAGAAAGTTAAGTTTACATTAAAGATAACAAACATTAAATATTAAATACAACTTGTGTTTGCATAATCACATATAAAAGGACAATGAATAAAATATAAATTATACAACAACTAACACAAAAACATAAGAAAGCTGCAACAACTCAACTTAACTTCTCGTCCAGTCTCTAGGGAATGTTTTTCAAGTGATTCTGTTGCTGAGAACTTATGCCTAGCCTAGTCCTGACAGGCATGGCAGACAGTCATCCAATAATGGGATGGTTTTCATGCAATACAGGTGGAAACATGGGCAGCGGTCAAAACCAATCTATTAACCAATGTATTATGATAAATGTTGATATAGTTAAAACATTTAAAACAACATCTAAATCAAACACAAAAAGGATGATAGTAACTCTATGAATATTACTACTCTTATAAATACGTACTCCTGTACATGTTGTTTAGTGTGAGCAAGCACTTACCCCAGTTAGTGTTTCTCTCATTACTGTCCATCTCGCAGATGTGGTACAGTTGGCACAGGTCATCTAGCAAAACATGTCAAGAAGTCTATAAATATTTTTTAGCAAATGGAGAACCATGAAGAAGAGAATGGTATAGGTTTCCTGGAACAGAATTATGTGTTTTAGTGGCTAAGTCAGAAGTTGCATCAAAGATAACCTTGAAAGAGCCATATAAAAAAAGAAGATCCACAAACATAATTCATTAGAAATTGAACATACCAGTGTTTTGGAGGAAAGTGATTGCTATTTCTTCTTGCATGATGTTGACATCTTTGGCCGTATTTGAAAAGACAATTGACTCCTCCTTCAGAACACATTCTGCAAACGGGGAAAATAATTGTGTGAGAAGAACAGTTTCCCCCTTATAGAATTATGTTATACTTGAGATTCTAATTAGAAAATATACAACGACACAGCAGTAATGTTATTGGACAGTTCTGTTTTGGCATATCTTCTGTACACTTGTAGTTGGTGTAAATGTGCGTACATTGTACTCTCATTCTGACTTTCAAGGCAAAGACCCCACAAGAACTTACATCTTGTTGACATGGGCGAGGAAGGGTGTCACATCCCCTTATAGAGATGCTACATCCCTTTTCTGTCAGGAATGATCTGAGGTAATAAAAGTACAGCATTTTGAAACACTTTATTGATTTCAACGAACATTAGCAAAAATATTGCATTACGAAGACTATGGATTCCATTGCAATTGTTTTATATTAAAAGCAGTTTTTACCTTGTTATGCCCTGGCATCATTTTATGTTTTTTGCACTTTCTCCCACTCGGTCGAGGAACAGAGCTCCCTGCTGGGATGGCAGCAAAAACGTTCAAGTTGAGACAGAGAGAAGCAAGCACACAAAGAAATAGGTATTACATGCACACATATGACACACACATATGTATTGTATTTTCTGTATTGTGTATCTATGCCTATTTTTAGTACTGCCTTATGGGCCCTGACTGTCACAGGCCAGTGGTTATTTTCATTGATAATGCCAATAATGTACTTGTACATCATTGGATTCATTTGTAATTCAAAAGAGCAAGGACACAGTTGATTGAGTTTACAATCTGCCGAATGAAATATAATGTGATTATATAATATTATGATACTATGAGAATAATCCAGACAGCTTTGAGTTTAGATTTCTAGCCCTCTAATTGCCAGTCATTTCTAAAGTGTCAATTTGGAATGCCTGCTCTGTTGATTGCCTATTGATATTTCGCATCAGAAGGCACAGGCAGGCACTAATGATCTGACAGAAAAGAAGAATGACAATGATGTTAAATCTGTTACATGTAAAAAACACAATTATTTTTTCCTTATAAATACGTAGATGAATCTCTAACACAGTGTTAACAAATACTGTATGTGTAACACAGTTGTACCTCACTTTCCAGCTCAACATATTTGGACCTTTTCTGTGGAGCTCTTGGAAAAGATTTTGGACAAGCGCACATACACATCTTTTCCTCCTCACGCCTCTGCAACACTTGTAATAGCCTGTAATAGTCTTGAAATATATAAATGGATCAACCATAAATGTTTACATCCATTCATTTGCTTGTATTTGTGGATGCTGCTACCCCTGCCCCAGGCCTACCCCTGCACACAGTTGTCCATCTATAATATGCATTAATCTCAGATATTCATTTTAACAAAAATAGAATGTAGAATTATGTGCACCTATCCTGTAACGGTGGAACTTCTGATGGGTAGCGAGCCTCTCAACTGAACATCAGGTAGAAAGGGAAGTATTTTGTGGTCATGTTTTGATTGGTAAACCAAACATTACTTAATAAAGGTGCTTGTCCCACTTATTTGGCTTTAGGTAACACTAATTTAGAGATCAATCTAAAGATACGATTACATATTTTTAGAATGCGAACTACCATCAGCGGTCCCTCTGACCCCAATAAAAATGTAATTGCTAATAATTTTACCCATATACCTGACCCTAGGCCCACCATTTACCCTAGTCCTCTCCCTGGCCTTAGCCAAACAAATGGCCCCGCTCCTACCCCTGGCCCCAAGCCTACCTTTGGCCCCAGGCCTATCCCTGGCTCTAGGCCTACCCCTGGCCCCAGGCCTACCCCTGCCCCAAGCCTTCCCATGGCCCCAAGCATATCCCTGCCCCAGGCCTACCCCTGCCCCAGGCCTACCCATGGCCCCAAGCCTACCCCTGCCCCAGGCCTACCCCTGACCCAGGCCTACCCCTGACCACGGCCTACCCCTGCCCCAAACCTACCCATGGCCCCAAGCCTACCCCTGCCCCAGGCCTACCCCTGCCCCAGGCCTACCCATGGCCCCAAGCCTACCCCTTGCCCTTGGCCTACCCCTGCCCCAGGCCTACCCCTTGCCCTAGGCCTACCCGTGCCCCAGGCCTACCCCTGCCCCAGGCCTACCCCTTGCCCTAGGCCTATAGTATGACAGAGCATAACAAAATAATTTGACAGCTAATGTATGATATACCTTTACCGTAAGCAGAGGCGTATTTATGGGTGCTGGAACAGCATGTGAGAAGCTCTGTGTGCTGCATCTGTCTGTCTGCTCTGAAATGATAGTGCCCCAACACCCCATTATGGTGAGGAACGCTTTAAAGTATGACTCATATCAAACTTGACAACTTTTCCAATGAAACTGCATACAGTAAGTGTAATTTAGTGCTTTTGACTGGGATCAAAATGACCCCAATACATTTCTATTTTTTAAAAGCACAAATCAAAACAGAAACAGGTGACAATTCTTTGAAGTTATTAGGAAGGTGGAATCTGAGCATTATTAATTAAGCATTCACACAGTATTATGACAATATGAATGTATCTTTCATTGGGAGTGACTGTGCCTAGATAATGAGAACAACAGAAACAACTTTGTGAGTATTATCTCTCTGGAGATGGCACTCTACCGACACTCAGGAAGGTGGAATGTTTACATTGACCATCTGGCATGGGGGTTAACTTCTAGAAACAAGAACTGTGCTTGGCAGAAATGCCCTTAAAGTATAGGCTAAATGGCAACTATCTTTACAGTGAGAAGACAATGGAACGTTCACCGAACGACATCTGTGCTGCAATTTTCCAATAAACTTGAGCGAACTTCTCCCTTGATTTGACACGGGTTCTACATTATTTGACCACGACACATAACCACTGATTTTTTTACATCAAAATGACTCCTAGGTTCAGGGTTGATAAAATTGCACCTGATCAACTTCAAACCACTACTGCCTGTTAAACATGTTATCAGTCTCCAGATGTTGCTTGCCCTTCTGTATGGTCCCGTTCATCCTTTCTACCAGCTCATTCACCAGGGGATGGTGCGGTGAGCAAAGACTATTATGGTTCCCCAGGGCCTTACAGGCATCTTGTATTATCAAGGTATTTCAGAAAGCTGAAGACCGTTAAACAAAATTTTAAGTTGAGGATATTAAGTAACACAGATACTATTTACCTCATAAACTCCTTCCCTTGGTCTGTGAGGACAAACTCAGAAAATAATTTGGTTAAGCAATCTTTGACCTCCTTTGGCGGACTTTGTGTGGAGGGGGTATGCCTGTGGCCATTTAGTGAGTTAGTCAATGATGACGCAGATATGCTGATGTCCACTGTATGTTTGGGTCAATTTGCCAATAAGGTCCAACCCAAGTAGTTGAAATTGCTAAGTGACCTTGAGGAAACATTGAACTGACTTTACATTAAGACAGACCAACATCCGAAGTCACCACAATGTAGATCAAATTGTACTGTTATTAACCACTATTAGGTTAAGGTCATCTACATCACAAATGCTAAAACATAGGCCCTAATGTTGCCTCCACAAATACATTCTGAAAACTTATTTTAATAATATTGTGTCCATCTTATGCACTGAGTAAGAGGGTCAAACAGCCAGCTGGTTGCGGCAACAAAAAACATTTAACAATATGGTCAATCAGCTCAAAATAAATAAACAAACTGATCAACCCACCAGCTTAACAAACATAACCTACTCAACCATGCTGGTCTACAAGTTCTTCAGTGTTAACCAGCATAAACCAACTGGTCAACAGCTCAACAGACAAGACCAGCTCTCACAATCTGGTCAACCATTTTATGACCAGTTTTAGCATGCTGGTCTCCCCCTATAGCAAACTGGTCAACCAGCTCACCCAACTTGTCAACCATCTCAAGAAACATGACTAGATTGGTCAAGTTGGCCAACCACCTTATGACCAGTTTCACCAAGCTGGTGTACCAGCTCGCCAGTTGGACAAAACTGGTCAAACATCTCAACCCAACTAGTTGACCAGCTTGCACAAGCTGGTTGACCAGCCTGACCAATTCATGACCAGTTCGATCAAGCAAGTTAACCAGCTAATGACTAGTTTTTAATCTAAGCTGATCTATGGTACCAAAATGACTATGAAGTGTGCCAGACTTTGCAGTCACAAGATTGTGTGTGTGGGAGGGTAATTTTGGCAGGCAAGAAAATTGCTTTGCCTAAACTACCCCCCCACAACTAGCTCAATATTGTGACTTAGAGTCAAATACCTTTTGGAGCACTACTGAGTTTGGCAGGCAAGAATATGGAGTTACAATAGGAGCACAAATATTATTTATAAAATTATATAAACATTTCAGAGCAATGAGGGCTGAATTAGCATCCTTGCACCTTAGAAAACTCTGGTTGAATATGAAATGGGATAAAGGACCGATTTTGCCAACGATTTGTTTATAGTAATCCACACGATCAACCGGCCTTGAAAGTTCTAATGAAATGCTGACTAACGTGGTCATCAATTGCTGCCTTGATGTACACAATAAAATGTATGGATGGAAACAAAAAAAATAAACAGCAACATGTTAACTTTGACAGCCCATTTAAGAACATGAAATGATATATGATTGTTACAAAGTACTAAAATATTGTGCTCTATCTCTAATCATTCTTGAGAAGGACATAATGAACATCACATTTTCGGTCATTGTCATGCGGACCTTTTAAATACTGCATGCACAAGCAAGATGTCGAAACAACGAATCTGCGCTTCACTTAACCTAATGATTTAATCAAAAACCAGCCTGTTCTGGAAATCAAAAACTCAGCAACTTGCTTATCTGGTGGGGAGAAACCCGAAATGTTCATGGGCCCTTATATTTGTTAAAAACATTCTTCCTGGAATATCCCTTAGGAATAAATATCAGTGGTAAAATATCAGGGGTTATAACTTGGTTAACACAATATTCAGAGTTTACCACTTGAAGGGGTACTTTCTGACTGCGAAGTAGGAGCTTCCATGAATAACTCACTGATGCATTTGTCCTAACATTGCTTCAGGCCATGCTCACATAAAGGGAGTCCTCTGACACTGTTACACACGCTGCATACATGCTTTCATATAAGCTCCCCTGGTGTGCAAAGATTGTCCAAACAGCACCCATCAGCAGGCTGGCCTAGGGAGAGAAATGAAACAAGTGTTAGCGAAACATTTATACATATTATACATGCAAGAAGAGAGAGGACGAGGTGAAAGAGTAGGATGGACAGAGAGAGTCATTACAAACGGCTTCGAAGACAACGTTGACGCTACACAGAAAGATAGACAGAGACAGCTGCACAACTAGAACCAAATCATTCTTACGGTTCTATAAAGATCTGGAGCTAATTAAAATTGTGATGAAAAATAAAACATCCTGGATGAAAGTTGGCAGGAAGACAAAAATGTCGGAATATTTGAAGGTGTAAATGGAGCAGTGCGGAGGAGGGTAGGTTCGGTGTTTCTCCCCAGCCCGGTCCTTCAGCCCACTCACAGGGGTCCAACACAGAGGCTTAATTAGGTCTAGATGTGCATGCCCTGCTGACGTGCTACTACATGTTGATCAAGCCAGGTGACACACATCTACAGTTAATCTCCAATCCCTATAATGATACAGTTTAAGCACATTACGTTGAAACTAATGACAGTCCAGTACCATTTGCAGTATTTAGGTTGGACTACTCACCTCCAGTAAGAACTCTCGTTTGTCATTTAGAACATTTTCATTCTGCAAATGAGAAAAGCATATAACGTGGTCTGGTTCACCTGAATTTGTTAGAGTATGCTCTCATTGCTGATTTGATAAACAGAACAAGTAAGGGCCAAAATCCAAACGACCCATTTTTCTCAAGTGCTTAGAATGCATGCTCCCTGGGAACCAAAACATCATTCCGGGATCTGTTTATGTGGAATAACAGTGTAGGAGGAAGTGTTTTCTTTCTCATTGAGTAGGTTTCTGTGAGTCAGAAAATCCCTCAGGCAGGGACATGGTTGGTGGGGGGAGGATGGAGGGAGGTGGGCAGTGTAGACCTACACAATATGGCCAGCTGTACTGACCTAGTGGGTCCTCTCTGTTCAACGGCTCTGAGGTGTAGGAGTGGACTGGAGGTAGACACAGTGTTTTATAGATCAGCAGATGGTGGGTGTTGGGAGCCCAGAGGTTGATCCTCATTCGCTCGTTCTCTCTGTAGTAATGGTATCTTTGGTCAGGATGACTAACTGTAGTTATGTAGGAATATTTTTGGATGATAGATTTCATTCAGTCCACCAATGTGACTATTATTTATAAGTGTCCACTTAGAGGATGCCTGATGATCTCCGTGTCACCGTGGTTACTGTAATCACTATCACAAATGACTATTGATTTCTTTAGGCTTTTTGGGGACTGAGCTAGTCCAGAATGAGAAAGGCTAATTATAACCATCTTAATCAATCGCTATAGGGTTGGACATTTATGTATGTAATTTTTAACGATCAAGCCTTCCAAAAGAACCTGTTAAAACCTAAAATACAGTACAGGGTGTGCATTTGGACTGCCTGGTGACTTTTGAACTCTGTTTAGTATGGGCAGAGAACAGTGAGTATGTGTCGCCACTAATAGCCCTTGTTTCTCTGCCCATAAAACCAGGCAGGGCTGAGTAGTCAGAAGGTCAAGGAGTTGAAGGCCATTCGACAGAAAGACGCTATTGTTATGTGCGGTCAGGGATTCCGATGTGCACTGAACATTCCTGTACTTTGATGGAAACGGCCACATTCTATGGATCTCATTTGCAGTGAAGAAAGCAAAGAAGCCAGCTGTGACGGCGGCCAGCAACATTACAGAAGTATCATGATACGACCATTTACCACAGACAGCGCAGATTGACAGCTTCATTCATGAAGATGTACCATACACCAAGCCTATTACTCTATATGCAAAGCGGGAAGCAAAGATCAAAACAAAAAGCTCTGGACTGCGTGCGCAAGAAAAAAAAGGCCACAAGTGAAATACTGAGAACATAAAAGAATATACAGCCTTCCTTGGAATATTGCTTGGAGCCAAGAATGAAATACATCTCTCTAGAGTAACACATAATCCCACTTAATGACTGCGATGGTTCATGTCAGCATGGGGCCTTCGGGCCAATAGAACATTCTTCAGCTCGCTCACACAAACCTGTGAATGGCACTCAGGTCAGCTTTCACTACACAGTACCAGAGAATTGTGAATGCATCTGATCACATAAACCAATATTGTCTCTAGGAGAGGCAGGGGTCCTTTTGAAAAATGTAGTCAGCTTATAATTGAGAATTCACCCACATTTGCATGTTGTGACACACAAAAAGCTTCCTCACTTTTTTTTCTGTTTTTCATCATTCAGTTTGTGCCAGAGTTTCCAAAAAAGTGACAGAGTGTTTGTTAGAACCTTTGTGGTATCTTTGTAAAATTATAAAGACAATTCCCAAAATCATTTTTACGAAAGTGGCACTTGAAAATGCAGGTTTTTTAACGACTTCCCCAGAGAAGTCCTAGAACAGTGGTAGCCGTTTTGCCACTCTGCATCATTTAATGTAGAGAACATTTCAGCTGAATTTTGAAAGAATTGGTATTTATTAGTCTTTATTTGTGGTCAGGGAAAAGAGCAACAGGAAACATGGAAGTGACAATAACAAATAGCAGCAAATAATTCTTTTTGAGGAATATGTAAGTGTATAGTTAAATAAATTCAAATATTCATGCGATCCCACATTGCATTTTCATTTTTCACTTTTGCCTACATTATTTCAGTCAATATGAAAATTAAAATGCAATCATGTGATTTGCATTTGAATTTCCATGTAATGGTATGCACATTTGCGGTTAATATTAAAATGTTAAAATCATGCCCCGCTTTGTGGTTTACAAAATTCAAAACTTAATTCAAATGTGAACACTGAGAAACAGCACCACCCATTGCAATTGAAATTCAATTTGAATGTAAATTGTATGTTCTCACTCAAACAATTGCCTATCACTGACAAAAACTAATTAGCAAAATAAAAAACTTTAATCATAAATTTTCTAAATACATTTGGTAATGTACCCATATTAACATTTAGAGAGTACCACTAATAATTTTGAAGATAATTCAAACATGCACTCTATATTACTTTTTTAATTTAACTTATCAAAAACAGTCTGATTTCTGAAGTGAACGGAGCATTTAATCTACAAAAAAGTAATCTTTCTGAATTGAGGACCAAACAACTTAATTAAACAACATGGATTGGGCTGGCAAATGGAAACTCAGAAATGGTGGTTGGAGGCTGAACAGAGAATCAGAATCAGCTTTATTTGCCAGGTATGTGTACACATATGAGGAATTTGACTCTGGAATATACAGACTGATGTGCTTACTCATAAAAGACTTAAACAAAGGACACTCAACAAGAGTCACCGACTGCAATATACAGTACACATAAATACACAACATTGTAAGACTGGTGAATAGTGCAATGAGCAGGGTATAAAAACTTTTTTAGTGCAGGTGTAATGTATATGAGGTAGGTGGATTTAATTTATACAGTATGAATATATATATATATATATATATATATATATATATATATACTGAATTGCAGGATGACAAACTATTTTAAATAAATAAGTAGTCGACAGGTGGTGGGCACCTTCATGACAACCTGTTAATTTGCAGTGCATACAGAAAGTAAAGATCCTTTCAGTTCTTCACACTTTGTTATGTTGTAGCCGTATTCTAAAATGTTTTTATTCATCTACCCACAACACCCCAAAATGACCCTGATATTTGTTTACTACTCTACATACTGTGATTGAATAGTGCATTACTTCACCAAAATAGTTTACTTTCACATGATAATTATTTTTGTGCAGTTTGCATGAAATGGTAAGATTGTAATTTGTTTGTAGAATATGTTGTGTATTTGGCATTTGTCTTACACATTTTTTGTGCAAACATCTAGGAGTGTATTTTTGAATGTGTAGATGGGTTCTGTCGTGGTATAAAAAACAGAAAGCTGCAGCCTAAAGCTTGTGTGGAGAGTGATATCTTTTAAGGTTTATTTGATGATCCCTCTCCTCCTCGAGTGTTTTCATGATCCTCTAACATAGTTTAAAAGTTTCACATTTATTTTTTAGTGGGCTGTATCAATAAAAGGATAAAAAAAACTCAAAAGGCAAAAGGAAGAAAATATTGTAAGGCAGAGAAATGGACACAAACCCAACTTTTAAGCTATTATTAATTCATTTTATTCCAACTCCCAAATATTTAAAGGGATATTTCAGCGTCTTACATGTTACTCCTTAGTTCTACTTGCAGTGTTGCCAAGACATTTGTTGGCTTTTTAGTGCAGGATAAAAAATAGCGGTAATGGAGGGATCCACCAGAAATAAACAAAATCCCAATGAGCTTGGATGTTTCCACTTTTACAAAATGATTGATCGTAATGACTTTCTTTCCTAATTCAGTTGCTTCGGACTGGTGCTTTCGAGCCCTTAAAGTTGACTCACCAAAAGCTACATTATATGAGACTGCGTACTGCATGAATGTAACAAATACTTTAGTCCATTATAGCAACAAGGTGCATTGGGCTTTGTGGTATTTGTGCAATAAGACATAAGAGACAGTTCTGTTTTAAGAATACAATCACATGGTAATTGTGATAGAAGGCTGCTCAGCATCCATACAGCTGGAATTTAAATGGCGTTGCATTGTTTGTTAGAATGGCCCTTTACTGTGGTCAAATACCCACATACCACATGTTGACCATATCGCACACAGTTGTGTGCCTTCTTGCTTAAATATCATGTAGTCTATATGTACATATACGATTTATTTTCTACATGTACTTACCCCTTAACTATCTCCCAGTACAATGACTCGATACTGGAAATCCTTGAATTGAAAAATTGTTGTACATCACATATTTTTATTCTGATCTACTGTATTGTTAATGTCAGTGATGAAACAATAAAACTTATGTTAACAAATGAATAAAAAAAGACTTTTAGTAATGTCCATACAATATTCTGTATTCTGTATGTCCATTTGTCTGCATTTCATTTCAAGAAAAGTACAGGGGAGTTTTTGAAAGCATCGTGTACAAGTTAGATGGGAAAAAATAAGGATGTCTCTTTAAGCAGTGTCAAATTATTAATAATGTTGTGGATAATGTATTAAACCACTTGTACAGATGAAAGATAGAGCTGTCCTTCTAAACAGAGAACTGCAGAACAGGAAGTAAAAGGCTTATGATGTGAATAAATGAGGTGATTTTTTGCTGATTGGTCATTTTTGAACAACTGTTCAGTTGCTGTGATGGAAGAAAACTTAGGAAGAATCAACCACATTCTAGTGACCTCTAAATAATGACCTAACGGTGTGTCAATATCGTAAAAAATACAGAATAAATATTTTCAGCAACATACATCTATGCTAGCAATATCTTTTTATTGTCAGAAATAAGAACTGTATGAATATATTGAGTAGAAGAATTTCACGAAGAATGCATAATTATGTAGGTAATTCTAACAGTTTACTCAAACAATTAATAAAAGAAACTGTGTTACTCTTAGAAATGTTATCATTTCCATTTTTGGCAACAGCAAAAAAACTGCTTCTGTTGGCATCTTGAGGGGACAAAATAGGTCTGTTGTTACTTATAGGGTTGACAAGGACAAGAAATGAACCACCCCAAAGTAATTTATTTATCTATTTCCCTCTCACTTCCTGTACTTATTCCAGGCACGTAGACAAGTTGAAAACAGAGCACAGTGTGTTTTCACAGTGTGAACATAGCACAGTCCTTGCATTGATGTTTCAAAACATTTCTATGCGTGCAAACACTGTACTGGAAAATTGTGCTGTGCTGAAATTGTAAAAGAGGATTAAAGAAGATACAAATGTTTATTTCAGCCCTGTGAGTTCTAGATGGGCAATCTAGCCATCTTTATACAACGCATAGTTTGAAATTCCCATTTTTATAGCCTAAACATCCAGTGGTATCACTACAACCAAACAAACTAATATATTTTATTTGGGATAATGTAGTGGCACCAGACAGAGAGCTACATAGGTTGTTACTTAGGTTTAGCCTTACCAACAAAATAACAGTTATCTTGGCAGTCTAGTTAACATTATGCAATGTGTGGTTTGGTGTTGCCACTTGTAATAGTCTATCGTGCCTGTGGTATAACTATAACTGAGCAAACAAACATTTTATTGTCAAGGAGAACTATGGCAAACTCTGCTCTCTTTTCAAGTCCATATTAACCAGTATATACTTTCATCACTCGAAAGCAATGCCTATTATTATTCAAGTTTTCTCCAGTGCTTTATCTCAATTTCATTGTAACTGTCAACACATTCTTTACTTTTACGCAGTACTGATATTACCTGGGGGTGCTGGACGCTTACCTTGTATTTAAATCTTACTATTGATGTTTTGGCTGGTGTATTTGAAGGGGCTGGCTTTTGTCAAACAATGTGGAGGCAGGGAACATGGTGCTCTGCACAACACCTAAATCAAAAACGTTGCAGTGGTTTCTTAATTTATTTCCGGAGCTGTGTATAATTAGAATTGTTCTGTTTTGGTGTAGAGGCTAATTTACCAATGTCTTCTTTAATATAACAGGAGAAGTGACAGACCTGCCTAAAACATATTTTGAGAATAGATAAGTATTTAACTGTCCATGGACCACAGTTTAGAAATTGCTGATTTAAGCTTTCCCAGAGTAGTCTACTGGTGGTGGTTTGTGATGTGGTCTCCTGGTGGTGGTTAATGGGGTGGCCTCCTGGTGTTGATTTGTGGTGTGGTCTCCTGGTGGTGGTTAATGGGTGGGTTTCCTGGTGGTGGTTTGTGGCATGGTCTCCTGGTGGTGGTTTATGCGGCGGTTGTATTGGCTCAGGTGGTGGTTCTCTCAACGGGGCTGACTCTATAGTGGGAAATGACACAGGGAAAGGACACTGAGCATGGGTTTAGGCCCCAGGAGTTAGGAATGTGTCAGGTAATTGGTAAACTGCATTCTGCTTAATCACATTTGGACAAATAACAACAGGCCTTTAGTGATTGCTGATTGAAATAAAATCAAAGTATTCCAGGTATACTGTTTCTCCTGCAGAAAAAATAGACTTCCCTAACTTCTCTCTTCCCAACGGAGTTACCGTTGGAAAGTGTTAAGTGTTGCTGTACTCAATAAAAAACAGAACATATTAAAATAATTGGTGTTCATGGGATAGTAGACTGGTTATCCCTGACAAAACATGACTAATAAAATATTTTCAGTTTGCAGTTGATAAAACAGCAAGTTCCTCACAACCATCTGAAATATAAACTTTCTACCAGGGTGTATTCATGTTAGTCAGTCTCAGAAAACAACTTCCTATGGACATGAATACACCCGGAATCTGCCACCCTACCATCTCACTAAACATTTGTTTTGTTTGATTACAATGTAGAATAACCTGCTGTGAAGCATAAGATTAGTGGCCACATAGAGGTCAATCTAATTACCAGCTGACAAATACTTGTTCTCTGATAATAACAACACCTCTTTCATTCTCCTGTCACCCGCTAACTCCCTACATTTTAGGTTTTCAGCTCTTCTTTGGTCCCTTATGGGTATTTAGTAACTATGTTAGTTCTGAAAGTTGGATGGTCCGTGTCTTGTTTTCAACATTGTCATTCGGATGTGTCGAGGAGCATGTTCCAAAAAGGTTTTGGGATTGGCCAGGTGATCAGATAAAGTGAAGTAAACCACATGTTACATATTTTCTCTAACTCTGCTGCAATAAATGCAATTATTGTAAAACATGACACCGAGTACCCAGAATGAGTGTTAGAAATACAACTTCACTCTGCTTGTTGCTCTGAGCTGAGCATTGAATCAATACTCACTTGGCAAAGAAAAGCGGTACCTGCCAGGGAATTATGGGCATCATCACTTGATAGATAATGTGCTGGTAAGAGGTCAGGAGTGTCCCTGGGGCCCCATTAATCAACCATGCGTAAATCTCAAACTTAATTTTGGCTTAGGGGAAATCCTATTTAAATTGATGTGCACACCAAATGATTTGGATAAATTATCTCAGAGTTTACATCATGATGAGAGCTAGAAAGAGACACGCATGTGAAGTGGAAAGAGTCTGGACACATGTACAGGGAGAATGGATGTGACGGTGAGGTGACGGATTGCTCCGCCATCTCCCGCATTCTCCATCTTACCAACACTCATGAACTCATCCCGGTCCCATTCATTTGTCTTGTCTTGTCAATCATTGTTCACACCAGGTCCCAATCAATCCATTAGTATGTGTTTAAATGTTTCTCCTCTGCTCCCCTCCGTTGTTAGTCATTGTTCCATGTCACTGTGTTGTCAGAAGTCAGTGGTGAATCTTGTATCTGTGTGTTCATTGTAATTTAGTAGTTTTGCCTCTGTACTCTGTGTTTTCTGTTCTGGTGTTTTGTGTTTGTTTAATAATTAAAAGAGTACAGACAACTACTCCTGCCTGCTCCTGGTCCGTCCTCTACCACTACAAGAACCGTGACAATGGAGTCCTATAGGGATGTGACTGTACCACCACCCTATGGCGCAGATCGACGGGGGGGCGGGGGGCTGGATAGGGCTGGGTGGAGTCCAAAGGCGGCAGCCGCCCATCCCGGATCTCCGGCGACGCCAACGCGCCGTGAAAGGAGGGCTCCAAATGCAACCAAGAACAGACAGCATCCAAAAATAGAACCAGACAGGAAGGGCCGGCTGAGACGCAGCCCCGGAACTGACGACAGACTGGGGCCGGGCAGGATTTCAGTGGCGCTCTGCTCTTTCGAACATTTGCTGGGGCCGATGGTCTACCAGTCCTGGATCTGCCTTCACGGAAGTTCTGCACTGTGGCCGGGAGGCCTTTGCCTTCAGAACCGCAGGCATTCCCCGAGTCTGAAAAACCTGGTCGTTGTCTGCTCTTACAGCATCTGCTGGGGCCAAGCGTCTTTCTCCATTGAGCTCAAGGATTCGCCTCCACGGGGGGTCCTGGGTCGGATCAGGAACGCTCAGCATCTCCGTGCACTGCGGGGTACTGTGGTAGTTCCCCAAAAAAACATCAGTCAAACAGTCCCTTGTCCTATCTCCCAAGTCCTCTTGACAAAATGCCATGACAAAATGATTACAGACAACATCACAGTCGCTTAAAAGCCAAACCATGACCAATAAAAACACTAGGGTAGGAGGAACTTAAGGGAACAGTGATGATGAAAACATGTAGGGGCAATAAAGACAAAATCTCCGAAGGAGAGAGCGCTTTGGATTCTATTGGAATGCCAGGCCTGCCCCACCAGAACGTGACAACATGAAAGCAACATGGAGAAAATCTTTGAGTTTTTTTCAGCTTGCAATGCAGTTTTTGTGGCTCTGGACGCACACTTTCAATTTCTTGGTTGGGACAGACGTGAATAAAAGCTTGCTATGAAAAATGACTCCATTGGAACAAATCCGGTTAAGCAGAATTTCCCCCAAATATGAATCAAACTGTCCCTTAAATTTAAAGGCTTGCTATATTTTGTTAGCATATCATGCCTAGGTATGGTCAGTTTTTCTTTGAACTACTCACTAAAATAATTGGCCAAATCATGAGGCATCTGCTTCAATAAAATGAGTTGGAAAAATTTCATAAAAACTGTCAAATTAAAACATCAAAACTAAGTCATAATAATGAGACATAGAATAAGAAAATAGAAATAGAATAAAAACATGATAAAAACATAGGAAGCTATAAATGCTGTAAGGTTAAAGAGTGCAGTTAAGTTTAAGCACTCAGACATAGGCGTCTGAAAAGAGACGTGTTTGTATCCTGGAGTTAAAAATGAATACATTTGAAGCACGCCTAAGACCTTCTGGTAGTTTATTCCAGTTGTGTGCAGCATAACTGCTAAACAAATCTTGGCCATGTTTAGTTTGGACTCTGGGCTCTACTAGCTGACATGAGTTCATGGATCTAAGAGCCCTGCTTGGTTTATAATCTTCAGCCCTATCAGTAATGTATTCAGGGCCTAAATTGTTCAGTGATTTGTAAACTAAAAGCACCACTTTAAAATGTATTTTGTAACTGACTGGAAGCCAGTGCAAAGATTTAAGAATTGGACTGATGTGCTATGTTCTCCTGGTTAACATTCCAGCTGCAGCTTTCTGAATGAGCTGCAGCTGTTTGCAGTCTTTTTGGGGATTCCAGTTAAGAGGCCATTACAGTAGTCAAACTACTGGAGATACAAGCATGGATAAGCTTCTCTTTGGTCTTTTTGGGACACCAAGCCATTGATTCAGCTCAGTTGTTAGGTTTGCAAAAGCATTCAGATGTCTTGGCTCAATCATTTGCTACTGTCTCAGGTGGGAGGAAATCAACACAGTGAATAGCAAGAAACCACACCAGTGGAAGTAAATTACAGCAATTTACTAAATAAAAATTATCTCAGTCAATCCTGACTTGAGTCTACTGTACACATCGATTCTCAATCATCTCACCAGCACTGTTTGGTTTGGGTCAGTGTCTGCCTACAGTATAGTTAGACTTCTACTTACTGTACAGCCTGCAGAAAGTCCAACTGGCTGCCACCTACCCTCAATTGATGCTTTATATGACTCGAGGGCTAGAAAGCATGCAGGAAATATCATTGCTGACCTTCCACCCCAGTCCTCCACTGATGGAAGAAAGGATTCTGCTTCAGGTGAAAGGTGGGTGGGGAAGACTGGTCAATCAGGACGAAAAGATCCTGGCCCCTGAAAAGTTTCTTTACCTGTTTTGTGGCCTTCGGGAACAAATCATGTGCCCCCCCAAAAAAGCAGGACTATGCAAGCCACAAAAAACAGGACTATGCTGGCTACATCAACATGACTTGATAATAAACAATTCCACTGCAAGTTGCGTGTAAACACACACACACACTGTATATAGACAAGTAGTAGATTTTGTGTATAATGCTTCTATTGTGCATACTTTCCTATATGTTTCTTACCACTTGAAGCACATTTACATTATGTAAAATTGGGTTAGGTAAGTGTAAATGTTGTTTGTGGATAAATACCATTCAGATTTAGAATATATTCAATTTACATATTATAGTGTGCATGCAGCTCATGAAAATGTTTCATCCCAGAATGGCTAACTCGACTGACAATGTCGGCTAACTGCAGACAATGTTGACTAGATTTACAGACAAAGTTGGCTAAATCTGCAGTTTCTGTATATGGAAACGTGACTTTTGGTCTTGTGGGGGGTTTGATAACCTGATGAAATTCATTTTTAGGAAGCAATCATTTAAGGGGCTGGTTACAAGGGAAAGTTCCACTAACATACTGTGGATATTCTGTGCATTGACCTTGATAAAAATCCTTTCTGAGAATATCAAACTTCCCATTGAGTTCTCTGTGACGTGGCAGACAATTCAAAACTATTTGTTAGCATGCATCACATCATTGATTGAAAAGGAAAATGAGGCAGACCTTGATTCACATGTCAGATGCATGACACGACAAACAGCCTCTGTCTCCAGCAGTTATCAGTTATCATTGTAGGAGGGTGATTGAGCGTTTGCCACTCACAAGATTACAGAGCGGACAAACTCAAATAACCGTTTGAGATATGACTATATATAACAGCAAATATATCTAAAATTATCCCTCAAATAGTTATTAGCATTACTTTACCGTGGCAAACAGTGATCACAAACAACAGGAACTGTTCCACTTGATGAATGCAAAAGATTTGAATGGTTGTTGTCAGACGTAACAAGCACACATATTTTTACAAATGTTTGATCCATAACCCGCACAGTACAATGAGTCATATCGAGCTGTTCATCCCTTTTTGGGGAACAAGGGAAATCCAAACACTACAGATGAATCTCCACAATGTCATTCATTTGGTTAGACGTCAGTTTGTTCAAAGTTTCAAACCTCGCCGGGTGAGCTCAGGAGGGTGGGGCTGATGGCCCACGCTTGGCGTTGCAGATCTGTAGAGACGCAAATGGGAAGCAGGACACCTGATTTACATCACCAAGGGTTTATAGGAGACTTGGTGTGGCCGGATGTCCCTCTTCATTTGACTACACTTTCACTGTTCCTCAACAGACATTTCTCATTACACCCCCACATCAGGTATGGGTGGTCAGAAATGGGCCTCACTCAATTGGTTTTTCGGCCAAAGAATGTAACTGTGATGGTGCGAGTAACAGTAACGGGTAAAAGGGAGGCAGTGGAAAGACAAACAAAACTTAAGCTCAGTTCAAAGCTTTACGTATTCTCAGTCGTTAGGGGATTCAAGAAAATGCACCTCACGCTCTGAGAGACAGAAACAATAACCTGTGGTAAAGAAACACAATATGAACAGAACTAATGAGTGAAAACAGGTGTGTCCTGGGGATGCATTCCTGCCGTCACTCTCTGGCCGGTGGTGAGTACACTGGCGAATTGGAGCACTGGAGAGGAAGAGGAGCTGTGTTGCCTTGCAGAGCAGAAGTCACGGTAATTGACCTGTTTGTCAACTCCAGAGTTGACCAGTTTCCCATTCCATGTACTGTATTATGTTAAAAATCCACACAAATTATTGTGAAATATAAAAAAGCCAAATTCTATAAAACCAAACATCTGTATGTGTTCCAAATGCATTCACACATGTATGTCACACAAAATCATCTTCAAGGTAAATTTATTCCAAGTTATCTTCTAGGTACATTTTAAGTATTTTTCAAGGTTTCAATTTTACTCATTGTAAAAAAGATGACATTCTCTACATTTCTTAGGAAAATGTTATAAATACATTTGAATAGAATTTATATTAATTTTAGTTTAGTTTTAAAACAAAAAAAACATTCTTGATCAACATTTGCCGCTTAAACTAAACTCCTGGTCTTGTTTCTCCTTTTGCCCTTCGAACTGAACTCCTTGGTCTTCTAGCATCCTTCAGATCCATGTTACTACCAACTAAACTACCTGGTTACGTCAGTGTGTTTGTACCTCCTTGCTTTGACTCAATTCATAAATATCTTTTGGTGTAATTGCTCTTAATAGAACACTCATGTCTCCAACACTATCAACGATGAGCTTGTCCTCCAAAGTTACTCCTTTGATAAACATAAAATGTCCTGTTCTCTATTTGATCGTATGTAATTCTTCACTATTGTCATTATTTCTGTCATCTTACATCATACAGTTTGTGAGGTATGCCAATGTTGTAGTCTTTTTTCTATGCTTGTTTGTCTATACGACAGCATAACTCAATCCCTGTCCAACTGTACGTCTTTGTGTTGTTTGTCTTCACAGTGCAATCCTGTAGTCTTGCAAAAATACTTTTTCTGCTTATCGACACACATTTTTAGAGAAGCCCTATTGCTCAGACCATTCAGAAGTAATCTTCATTCATTCCACAGCACTTTCATTATCCTTACTTGGCTAATAGTAGGGGCAACAAAAACATAAAACCAGCTGGCGTGGTTAAAATTCCAGACCATTTGTTGGTCCAAGTCTGCCCTTGGCATATTTGAATGAATTCCAACCTTAGTGGGTCTGAAGGATTCATCTACCTTGGTACTGGCTCCTGGCTAGGCCTAGGATTGGACTTCATTCCTTCCTGACAGGTGAAGAAAGAAAACATTGATCCAAAAAGCCACAGATTATTTATGAGTAAAACTGGATCTCAATACCTAAGGATTAAATGATGGGATAAAACAGCATGACCCTGACATGACTTACTTAATGCCATGACACAGCTGAATGATAGTGATGCATGATGATGAAATCAGGTGCTGAGGAAGAGATGAGAGGATTGGCTGGAATTAGGTCAGCGGCAACAGGCTGATTTGTGTGATCACGCAGAGTGGATTATGGGTATGGGGGGAATTTTGCAGGAGGGAACAGTGAGTGAGCGGAGCGGATGGGGAGAGATTAAAGCAAAACAGATTCAACTTATATAATTAGTGAGAAAAACCATAAAGATTAGCCAAGCAAGGAAAAACTTCTAGTAATGTGATTCAAACTCGAAGTAAAGTGAAATAAAAATATGAAGTCCATGCAAAACCACCCTAATAAGTTTGAGCATCAGGACAAAACCACAAGGAAAATATATCAAACACCAACCAGGCTTTTATATCCCACTCCTATTCCATATGTCTCCGGCTAATAACAGTGTGGAAGGTGTGGGCCGTATTTACAGTTTGAGGATTTCTCATCTCTCCCACTATTCCTCCCAGCTGTTTGGTCATGTATCTGATCGAGGAGGCACTATCTCTGCTAACCTTCTGACACTGACTGAGATTTAGATGCTCCCCACGATTGTGCCAAAGCACACCGTCCCAAAACAAGGTCGATGGTGATGTGCTGGCAGCCATGGCAACACACTTCTGTGGGTCAAAGGAGAAGGGCTAGCTGAGGTATTAGGTCCTCTATCAGATGCATGGCCAAAAAGCTGGAATGAATAATGGGAGAGATGATAAATTCTCAATCTGTAGCTCAGCAGGACAGAGGGCATCCTTTAGAGCAGTACAGACAGATTGACAGAGGCTTGGACAGAGAGAGTTTTGTCAGGAAGCCACTCTTGAATGGACAGAAAGGTCATTCGAGAAGATGTCAAGGCTTTTGGCTCAATTTGGTGGGATCCTCTTAGGGTCTGTCTGGTCGGTACTGTAGACTTTGACAAGATGGTCTGGGAGGTAAATCTGTAATGTAACTTGGCAACGTCCTCCCTCGACTCTCCCTCCTCCACTCTGGCAGAACAGAGATGGTAATGCGATACACAGGTGGCTGGTGGGCTGGCTGAAGTGGAGTCTGACTATTACATCCTCCTGGAGAGCCACTTAACTGAGATTGTTTTCCACTAAACCGATTGTAGTCATGAAGAGAGCACTTAACGCAAGCCACTGTCAAGGTCGGATCCTAAGCTCCACTTTTGAGTGTCTTTCTGCAATTGGCCTGATATACCGGAGGCGATGAATTCAAGACAACCACCAACCATGTTAACAGGCCTGTGGCTGCACATCTTTCTCAAAGGTAACAGGGTGAATTGGTGTGAATAATGTCTTCCTAGTTGCTTAACGAGAACTGCGTCCTCCCGATTTGGTGTGTTCCTGGCTTATGACCGGAGACTGTTTTGCTCCACAAAGACCACCCATGCTCTCTACTGTTCGCGCTACTCAAACAATCACTGTTGTGCAGTACAAACATGGAAACTTAAAGGGTTTATCCACCCAAAACCACCCAGACCACCTTTTACTGAGTAGTCACCGCACAGCGCTCCCTAACGGATAACGTTTTTTTAATTCCATTTGTATTTGGGCTTGATCAAATGCAGCAACTCGCGCCGCCCTGGAACAGTTAATGTCGAGGTATGGGTCTTCCGAAGCACCTTGGTTGCCGTTCTGATTCTTATCACGCTGCTCACTCGACTTGGAAATCTCGACTTGAATCCTTACAGGCCAGAGGGAACACACTCTACAATCTTCTACTATGAGATCTCAGGAGCCCATACCGCCACAAGGAGTCACTAGAGCGTGGTGAGAAAAAGAACTGTGGCATCTGGCAGGAGATACCGACATTACTGGACCCTTTTAATGAGACCATGTCTTTCGCATGTTATGCTGTACCTGGTCTCACATTCCCATATTTCTGTCTGACACGACTCCACCTCCTTCCTACCTATTCTGTAACACCTGACTCAGATTGAGCCAAAGTGGGGGATGTGACAGAAAAGTTTAAATCAGATGTCAACATTTGCACAACCCGTCTCTTTGAGTGTACTTGGGAGCAGCTGAAAGCAGTAGTCAAACCAGCTGGGGCGGGCATGGACAGCAGAAGCATGCCCCAAGCCGACACACCAGACAGTTCAGTGAGGGTAGGTGTATGCGTTGTCAGTCACATGACAGACGACATTGTCTAGAATGCAAACCGTACTTATAAGCCTTCACTTAGCGCCATTAAACATCAGCGGTATGCCCAAAATTTTTATTTAATCTGACGTATAAAAGAACAGGGCTAAAAAGGGTGTTCAAAGCATGAAACATTCTTTTCAGTGTGATAAAGAGTGAATGTTGTTGTAAGGCCTGAGCAGTGACTATATCATCTGGAGGGCATGGTTTTCAAACTGCCTTGAGCCCTCTTTGGCCCAGAACTGGGTGATTGAATACTTGTGTCCTATTGTCAACCTATTAAGAGTGCATTCCCCATAACTGACATATTAAAGATATTACATTTTAATTTGCATATGCCAGAATCCCCTGAAGAGATGGCAAGTGTCAATTTATTCAGGGAAAACAGCACATGGTGCCATTTGCTTCAGCTTTAAGTATCTTTTCTTTGATCTCTGAAGATAGTTGGGATGAGTTGCTCAATCACATCAACTTCCTTGATTTTCTGTAATGTACTCATAATTCGCATAATATGCATAATCTGCAATGCAGTCGTAATCAAATCCGGAGCTCAAAGCCAGTTCTGTAACATTTTAGACCAGGGGCACCATGTGATGCAACTAAAGAGGACCTCGTATGGTAAGATTTGAATACTCCTTCTCTAGTGTGTCAGTGTGTCTTAAACTCATTTCTTTCATTACGAAATTAGCATGGCCAATTTGGACAGGAACCTAGAGTGGTCATTGGTCAGCAACGTATCAGCTGAAGCTGGTAATCCCTCCTATCATATATCAGATTGCATAATGACCATTTCATTGTCAGGTTACTCACTCAGTTCTGATGTGCTGGTCTCACTGGCATATGGGTTCGAACTCACCCACCACCCCTGTCTCCACCTGTTTGGTTCTGTGTTTCCTTTTCATATTGTTATCAGTAGTGTCATTTCCACTAAAAGGTGATGGCAGTCAGCTACCTCTGACGAGCAGAACCTAACGCCAAGACCTGCAAAGTACTGATGTGTACAAGTCTGAACTACATGTCAGTAAATAGCAAGTGTCTTGTAAGGCCCAAACAAAAGAATATGTGCCAAGAGTAAAGAAATAATTTCTTTCCAGTCCTTCCTAGATTTTATTTTAACAATATTTTACAACTCATTAGCACTCATTAGCACACACATACATGAAATAACACACCATGCTGTTCCCCACAGGTATAATGTTCCCTACAGGAAGAGCCCACTCATGCAACAGAGGACACACCACACTGATCAGAGCAGACTGAAAAAGGCCTCTAGCCTGGGGTCAGCTTCTCTCTATTACATAACTGCAAGTCCAGTCAGTCTCCAGGGCGATAATGGAGAAGGGAGGATGCTAGCCGGGAGGCTGAGGATTTGGTACTGTTTAATCCTTGGTCTTACGGTAATCTATTGCCTCCTGCCTGGCTGGCTAGCTGAGTTTGAGAGTCATCCATTAGAATGACTGACATGGATCCAGAACTCCTGCTGTCCACTAATCGATCCTCTTCTTATAGACAGCTCCAGACATAATGAGCCAGAGGACACGCAACCTCACACACACATACTGAACACACACACACACACACACACACACACAAACGCTAATATGGAGATAATTGTAATGTACAAGAAAAGCACACTTACATAACACAGAAGATACAAACACACTCTATCGCACACTCCTATGTTAATACTGTCTGTACACCAAGGCTTTAATGTTACATACAGGAGGAGCATACTCACACACAACACATTACACACACATTTAAGGAGTCAGAGCACACTGACAAAAACAACAATGCTTGCTGTTAACATGGTTAATCCAGATCATAAATTACAGTCAAGTATTATACACACTTTTAAAATATAGACACACACACACACACACACACACACACACAGACACTCACACACGCACAGGTAAAAAGTGTGATGCTGTCTATGTTTTAATAGAATCCATCTGCTGTACCAGGCTGTTTGAGTGTCACACCGTGGGTTGCAGCTTATAGAGGTAAGCAGAAAGACCAACTTTCCCAACTGACCTTGGACTTCTCCCACAGTCCACATCCTCTCCCCTCTTCCACTCAGTACCTACAGGCTCTCTCCTGTTATACCGGCGGCGAGATTCCCTGAGCTCTTTATCTCCTCTGTCTGTCTCAGTGGTAGGCTCATCAAAAGCTCTGGCATCCGGGGGGAGAAGTGGGAGAAAAGGGGGAGGAGGAAGCTCAAGTCCGAGGCCTAATTTGGTTTGCTCTGTTCCCCATTAATGCCTGGTTCTTCCCCGTGGCTGCCGTTAACAGCTCATCATAATCCCTTCATTCCCATTCCCCACCACGGCCCACTGCACCAGGCAGTCCACCGTCACCGTGCACCGCCGCCACCGTGCGCAGCCGTCACCGTGCACAGCCGCCACCGTGCGCAGCCGCCACTGTGCACAGCCGCCACCGTGCACCACCCTCCACCCATCGAGACCTGGCAGAAAGAGAGGTGACAGCAGCCTGGGCTTCTGGGAGGACGGAGGAACAGCTGAATAAACATGAATGTCTTTCCGGTGATAAAACAACAGTTTGGGAGTGAGGGCAGCTTTTAAAGGTTTCTACATTTTGGCCAGCTAACCACTGGCCAAAATGGCTGCAGAAACTGCAACCTTGCTGCTAACAAGGCCAGTGTTGCCTAATAAGAAATAAAAAGGACATAAATAGCAACGAATGTTTACCAGGTATGTCATTCAGAATCGTAGAGCTGCATTCAGAACACATGTTACATTTCAGAGTTTCTGTGAGGAGAAAACAGCAAGAAAAAGCATACACGATAGAAAGTATATTGCATTGGTCAACACGCCATCTCCTGAAAAGCTGAGGCTCGACAGCATCTGTTTTCGTTGACTACTATACTGAGCCTCTCTCAGGAACACAGTTGGATAGTGGAATTCAGTTGAATCCCTCTGTTCTGCAAGCAGGCTGGCCATAAGACAGCCCTGCTGGAGTCTGTCAGCTTTTCGTGTCTGGAGGAGAGGAGGCGAGAGGAGAAGAAAGGAGAGGAGGGAAGAGGAGAGGAGAAAAAGGGGAAAGAGCACTGTCAAAAAGATTGATTGGCTGAATTCACAGCTTCTGTTACAATACTGCATAAAATGCCATGCCAAGTCAAACATATATCCTGATGGGTTCGAATAACTGCCAATTTCTGGATAGATAAAACACTTTACCAACTTTATTTTAACTTTATTTAATCCATTTAATAAATATTGAGTAGATTGATATCTCCTCAAATTCACATTTAATGTAAAACCAGAATACGTAGGTCCTTGTTTGCCTTGGCTAGATAAAATGAGCCATAATCTTTTTTGAGGAACAGTGGGGATGAAATAGGATGAGAGGAGCAGACAGGGGAGAAGAGAGGAGTACAGGGGAGAGACAGGGGAGGAGAGGGGAGGAGACAGAGTCACAGTGTGTGTGCCATGACTCAGAGACTGGATCATGGAAACAATGCGAGGTGCTTGTCAACTTGTCTTTAGGAGGGACTGTCAAATATGTATGGGTTTTGTGTAAAAAAGAATAATTCCCACACTTGGTATGCTTTAAAATGGTGCTTCTGAATCAAATTATAATTGGCCCAATACACAATATGGTCCACTGAATATGTGGAAACTGATTATTTTCATAGTACACGTAACATATAGTATTACCTAGTTTGTGTGTTTATATGCTTATTAAATCAACATTATTAATAAAAAGCAGAGTGAAGTATATAACATCATTATATAAAATTCAAATGTCACAGTTTATGAAATTCTATGCAACATTGTATGGTGTTGCCAAGTATATTATGCTTTTTTGTGGGTCTGTTTTGAAAGGACAATTATAAAAAAAAGGCAAAGTGACTTGCTCAAGGGCTGTTGTGTCTGGGATTCGATCAGTGGACTAGGACTAGGATACCTGCTTGTTTATACACACCCGGACCTTATTTATTTGTATATTTTTTTCCCCAAGGCATTTTAACTGAAAGTGGAAATAATAGAAATAAAGAGGAGATATTGATAAAGGGTGGAGACAGGAATTTAACTCAGGGGTGAAGTGCTACCACTGGACCATGGTGCCACACCAGAACCTTTTGTAGTTTTTGCCAACACACCGAGCCGTGGTTTTTCAAGGCCCCATTAATTAGATAAAACTTCATAATTTTGTGGAGGGAAAATAGTCCCAGTTCACAAAATATGTAACAGTCCATCTGGCATTTTTGTGCTTAGAAGTTTTTTCTACAACCATTGCAGAGTGTATACAACAGCAAGACATCTTTATACAACAGCAAAACATCAACTTTAAAGCTTTACATGTCTCTCTCCACCACCAAAAGGACCTAGATCTGTTATACGGTTTCATTTGGACACACTGGAGAATAGTCATCTGGGAGAAACAACACATGCTGACCGCTCAATAATTGAAAGTTGTTCTTTATATTTCACATAGAACATGAAGGGCTGATACCTACCCTAAAAGGCCTGAAAGAGTAATACATTAGCAAGGCTTTTCAAAGAAAACGCAGGCTGATTGTCACAGGAGAGTCTGGACAGAGGAGAGACTGGGGTCAAAAGTCATGACTCATTGGTCAGACAGTAGTAAACACACAAATTTAGGAGGTAATAATTAACCAGTACTGTCGGGGCGTACCGTGGACGGGACGGTTAAGATTCATATTCGCGGAATGTGACAAAAACTGCGACGAGTCGTAAAATATACTTTTTTTTGGTATAGGCATGTCTTATATTTTCAGAAAGCTTAGAATCTCAATAAACAAACTACAATGACCAATTTACAATAGCTATTACTACAACAAAACACTGT
>JACXGJ010000188.1:0-19181 GCA_016801105.1 Esox niger
ACTACTACTACTACTACTACCACTACTACTACTACTACTACTACTACTACCACTACTACCACTACTACTACTACTACTACTACTACTACTACTACTACTACTACTACTACTACTACTACTACCACTACTACTACTACCACTACCACTACTACCACTACTACCACTACCACTACTACCACTACTACCACTACTACTACTACTACTACTACTACTACTACTACTACTTCTACTACTATTACCACCACCACCACAAAGAAGAAGAAAAGATTGTATTTGTTATTCAAGTCTTGGTAACCTATAGCTGTCCACATCGTCAGAGAGAACTTCAATCCCCTCTCGCTTCACACTACAAATAATATTGAATGGGAGACTTGGATAATTTAACAGCGTATAGGGCTGATGTTTTAGGGTTTGTTTACTTCCCTCTTAAACACCATATTATAAGCAGTTGTGGAATTATGCTGTCATGGGAGGATTTCTATGATGAAATATTTAAAAGCATTTTTGCCAATGGCTTTACTAGGTTCTCCTCTAGGGGGCGACATGTCACTGAGATTGCAGTTCAACCACACAAGTAATGGCGGAGTTAGATATCAAGAAAATATTTCCTTTGTATGAGCGTCGACGTTCGAGATTGCTTGCCTTTCCATATAAATTTGGTGATCAAAATATCCCAGTGGCGGAATCAATTGAGTTGTTTAAGTTGATTTTGTTATTTTTATGAAATAAATTAGTGTTTGAAGAATGTTTGATATTATTACTTTAGACCATCTTTGTAGATCTGAACATCTTTGATGATTGTTTATAGATGTAATTACAATTGGTGGTGGTGTGCTGTGTAAGTGGATATGTCAATGCCTAGATATTTAAAGGGATTAACTATTGAGATGTCAGGATGCAGGAATTTATTTATCTTCTCTTCATTCAGGGATAATAGTGCATGTGTGCGCGTGCCAGTCAAGTCAGCTGAACTCTAATGGTGCTCAAATGTTCCTGGAACCATTCTGAGGCAGTACGTGCTTTGTGACATGGCTCATTATCCTGCTGGAAGTATCCAGGTGATGAAGGGTGAACTGTGGCCATGAACCAATGCGCCTAGTCAGCAACAATGTTTGTGTTTCAGATGTTGCTCTGACAATGTGAAGGGACTTAACGTCTGCTAGGAATACATTCTCTTAACTCTATTAACTCTATTAAAGCTGCTTATACCAAATCCTAAAAACATGATGCGACAGGTGCTGTCATCGAACAAGGCGTTGTTTACCCACTTCTCAGCTGTCCACCCTGGTGGAACCTGACAAGGCCGAGACCTTCTGTGTTCCAAGAGACTGTCTTGGACTTGCCTGGTTTCTTGTTTGTTGTTACTACTGAGCCTGTTAACGATTCTTGCTTTTCTCCTTTGACATTTCTCATTTATGATCAACAGATTATAGTTGTTTAGTTCTAATATGTCACTCCCCAAACCTTCAGATAACATCATGACAAAAAAATGAAATGCATCTTTTTTTCCCTAATGACCCCTGAAGGTAAAGACGTGATGATATACTGTGCTGAGATGATCCCCAAACTGAAAACCCGGACCCAGAAGGGTGCGGGGGCTGACACGGGCTCCCAGCAAGGGGACGGAGGCAAGAAGAGCAAGAAGAAGAGGAAGTAGTGGCCATTTTCAGTCACGCAGCGGAAGTAAATTGTTGAAACTGGCAGTGTCAAGCAGAAATTGAGACCACATTTTGTTTAGGCCAACATGATGCGTTAAGTAATGACCCAGGCGAAAGTCATATATAATTCCTCATCACAAAGTAATTCATGTTTTTCTTAATGGATGGATGTTTTTATTTAAGTTGCTGAATGACTTTCAGGGGGTTTATGATATTAGGATTATTCATCCACTGGTTCTGACATTGAGAACTAATATTTTAGTCTTAGTAAATACTTTGTCTACTATTTAAGCTATGAGAAGTGTCATTACTTATTTTAACCATTCATTCTTATTTTAGTTTTTCACATTTTCTCTTTTTTTCCTCATCTTTGTTTATGTAAAAAAATACCAAATAAATTCCTTCAAGTCAAAAATGCAAAGGAAGTCTCTTGTTGTAATTTAGAATTGATTCTTAGGTTTGAATTATAATGCTGTGAACTTTTTATTCTGTTCAGTCAAATCCTGACTGTCTTGTCCATCCAGTGTTTCATCTTTTTTTATGACAATAAGGTTATTCCAAGATTTTGTGAAGTTGTCTCTGGTTTCGTTTCTGGAAATGTGTTCATTTGCACTCTAAACCCCATAGGTTGCTTGGGAGATGGTATCTATAAACAGTTGCTACATCAGTTTCCTGAGGAGTTGGCTCAGTTCACAGTTGTAAGTGCTTTTTTAACTTTTGGAAGGAAGAGCTCAAAGATGAGGTAAGTTCAACAAACATTTTCATTAAAACATTTTGTGACATTGTATCTGTTTTTTTGTTTATGAAAATACTGTAAAATACTGAAATATTATGAATTTAAGATAATTGTTTTTTGCAACAAACTTCAAGGTCCGAAATAGTCTCTGGGCAGTCAACCAAACTGAAATCCCTGTTCCATTAAACAATGTTTTATGTTCTCATTCTGATTGTTTTGCAGATGAAACTTTTTGATGAAATGACTCCATGTGTTTTGGTTTAATGTGAATGTAATCTGTATCGATCAATTTCTCTCCAGTGACGAAATGGCATATTATAATTTGGATTACAATTACACAGAAGACATTGCTGGGTTAAACTCTTCCCAAACTCCTGATGGACAGATAAAGCATTCAATACGCACGTTTGCTGTAGTCCTCAACAGTGTTGCCTGTGTCCTTGGTGTCCCTGGCAATGCCTTTGTCATCTGGATCGCTGGCATTAAGATGAAGCGGACGGTAAACACCATTTGGTTCGTCAGCCTGGCTCTTGCTGACCTTTTCTGCTGTATATCTCTTCCCTTCCTCATAGCTGAAATCTTACTGGACCACTACTGGATATATGGAGCTGCGATGTGTAAGTTTCTTCCCTCAGTCATTGTCCTCAACATGTTCGCCAGTGTGTTCACCCTCATGCTCATCAGCCTGGACCGCTTTGCCCTTGTCATCCTTCCCATCTGGTCACAGAAAAATCGGAGCATCACCCTGGCCTGGCTGCTCTGTGGGCTGGCCTGGGTCATGGCGTTCCTCCTCACTCTGCCCACCATGATCCACAAAGAATTATTATTCAATGAGGATATAAACCAATCTTTGTGCACCTACGCTGACAGCAGCCAGTCAGCCGTCAGAGCCAGCTTCGTTGCCAGGCTGATGCTCGGCTTTCTGGTCCCTCTGCTGGTCATCATCCTCTGCTACCTGCTCATCGGCAGGAGGCTGAGCAGTAGCCGCTTCAAGTCGCGGAAGGCATTCAGGATCATTCTAGGAGTTGTGGTGGCTTTCTTCGTGTGTTGGCTGCCGTATCACATCCTAGGGTTGGTGATGGTGTACGGTGGAGAGGCCTCTAAGGTCCTGGCACGGACCCTGGACCCGCTGGCCGTCGCTCTGGCGTTCGTCAACAGCTGCATCAATCCCGTGCTGTACGTGTTCATGGGTCAGGACTTCAAAGACAAGGTCAGAGTCTCCCTGAGGAAGATATTTGAGAACGTCTTCAGCGAGGATGGGACTGGGACTTCCACTAGGAATTCTAAAGGACAGTCACAGCTCTCACAGGCAACTAATTCTTCTGAGGCACAGGTCAGAAATGGTTGATAACATACAATACTATTTCCCAAAATGTTGCAACGCTGGGTAAAATGATGTGTAGAAAATGTCAAGCCTTATATGCAGTGGATCATTTAAGTACCTTTTGAGTTCATAAAGTTATTTCCTGCAGCCTCTTGTAGCCTCAGCAGCGCCTGACAAGTGTGAAAGTTTTAGCCTTTTGTTTTCTGTTGTTGGTGCTACCGTTATGCTGTAGCCTATTCGTGTCGATTTGCCAACCAGGTACATCTCTCAAATGTGTTCTGGGACCTTACTAATTAAGCTTTGCCTATATTCAATAGGAAATAGTACAAAGGCATATCAAATGTTGAAACAGACATTACATTTTATTGTTTCTTGAAAAATATATGTCCAATTTGAATTTGATGCCAGCAACATGTTTAAAAAATGCTGGGACAGGGGCCACAAGACAGTAAATAACCTTGTGGATCATCACACAACTTATTAGGTTATTTGGCAACCGGTCAATAACATGACTGGATATAAAAAGAACATCCCAGAGAGGATGAGTCTTTCAGAAATAAAGATTGGGAGGGGTTTAACACTGTGACAGACTGCACAATGCAACAATTTGAGAATAATGTTTCCCAAAATAAAATAGCAGAGTTTGGGGATCTCATCATATACAGTCCATAATATCATTAGAAGATTCGGAGAATCCACTGAAATCTCTGTAGGAAAGGACAAGGCTGAGTACCAGTATTTGATGGTTGCGATCTTATGGCCCTCACTGCATTAAAAACAGACTCGTCTGTGAACAAAGTATGCTGCTGCATCCACAAATGCAAGTTACAACTCTACCATCCAAAGAAGAGACCATACATCAATAAGATCCTGAACAGTCACCACTTTCCCTGTGCCCGAACTCATTTAAGATGGACTGAGGCGAAGTGGAAAATTGTCCTGTGGACTCACAAATAAACAATTTTAAAAAATGTGTGAGTCATGGATGCCACATCCTCCAGACTAAAGAGGAGTGGGACCATCAGCACGCAGTTCAAATGCCAGCATTTCCAACCAAACAGAGCAGAGCTCATGCCCCCCCGTTTAAAACGATTGCTAAGACAACTGCTGCATCGTCAACAACCTTGTCCTTTATTTCCACAGAGCACAGAATATAGTTGATGATGTGCTTCGGGTCACTGCTATAGTGAAAATAGCAATGCCGACTGTTTTGAGTACAAGCTAGGACCCAGTATCTCAATTCTTTTGTTGATTAGAAATAAAAGGAATCGTGAATACCTCTATTTTACATCGAAGGGGTACCCCCAAAATTTTATTACTAAAGTGCTGTATTTTCTGGCCCTTAAAACCAGGGATCAAGTGCGTAATCAGTGGTGTTCTGATAGACTTAGACCTCACATTTAAGAGTCATATCAAATAGGTCACCAAAACAGCTTTGGTCTCCTGGTGTCCCAAGGAGACCAAGAGAAGCTCATCCATGCTTTTATCTCTAGTAGGGTTGACAACTGTAATGGCCTCTTAACTGGACTTCCCAAAAAGACAGTAAAGTAGAGAACTGAGCACATCAGGAACAAGAGAACAGAGCACATCACTCTGTTTCTTATATCTTTGCACTGGCTTCCAGTCAGTTACAGAATACATTTTAAAATGGTGCTTTTAGTTTATAAATCTCTGAATGGTTTTGAACCCAAATATATTTCTGATATGCTTGAAGAATATAAACCAAGCAGGGCTCTTAGATCCATGAACTCAGGTCAGCTAGTAGAGCCCAGAGTCCAAACTCAACAGGGAGAAGCTGCGTTTAGCAGTTAAGCTGCACACAACTGGAATAAACTACCAGAAGATCTAGACGTTCACCAAACGTGTACATTTTTTAATCCAGGCTAAAAATACTTCTCTTTTCACGTGCCTATGACTGAGCTCTTAAACTTAACCCCACTGTAAGCCTTAAAGCTTCCTATGTTTTTGTCCCTTAAACTTAACTGATAGCTTTTATAGCTTCCATTTTTTTTTTGTTTAATTAATTCTATTTTCTTATTTAATGCTTTATTATTATGCTGTATTTTGTTTCTCTTTTTGATTTATTTCATTATTAAATGTACATACTGCTATCTTTTACCATTCATAATGTAAGTTCTTGTGCTATCGGAGGAATAATCTCTGTGTAAATGTAACAATTTGACTGTTTTAATTCCATTGCATTTTGTATTTTTATTTTCACTGTAAAACATATTGAATTGCTTCTATGTATGAATTGTGCTATATAAATATACTTGCTTGCTTGCATACTTATTGTTATATTGTATCCTTCATAAGTGTCCTAATTCCTTTAACTGACCTTGCAGTGTGTCAATTTTTGCCTTACGCTACATTCCAGTGCCTGGTGAACTGAGTTCGATGTAATCCCTACAAAGACATAAAATCGAAATTAAAAAGATCCCAGGGCAAGTGTGAAACAACCAAAGACGTTTGGTGCCGTCATCCGATTAAAACTGAGGTCTGGTAAATTACAGGAGCTAAGTTGATCAGGTGGTAAAGGCTGTGACAGACACATAATAATACAATGACCATGTAAATGAATTATTGTAAAAATGATGACATCAGGCTTGGAAATTCACACAATTTTACATATTCTCTGTATTGTCCATTCTTTCCTTGAAAAAAACGAAACGTATTTGTCCCTAAGAAGAAACCAGAGGAAATAGACTCAGTGGACAGTCCTCTTGTGTGTTGGCTGGGTTGGGATGACCTGGTTATATCATGTCTTCTCCTTAACATCTAATGTCCCTCCAACCCTCCTAACAAAATCAAACAACAATGTACCCCACCTGCAACCATGTCCATAACTCTAACTAGCATAGAGTCTGCTCACGCACCTATAGCAGATGTACACCTCACGACTCCAGTGTGGGTGTTAACAGTCTGTACAGCATAGTTGTTATTCGTCAGTGACATCCCATTCATTGAATTTACAAAAGAACCAGAGGGTTCACTTTAGTTATTTCTCATGAGTCTTTAATTAAAAATACATATTTTCTCTACCCCTACCCTTAATTTCTTTATTTAACCGCATCCTCCATCTTCAGTGGACAAAACCCCCAGAAGTAACCAACACTTACCCAACTATTCATAGACATCTGTGTTTTCATCATGCAGTAATTTCAGTTGGCAGGTTACATCTATATACAAATCCTTCCCAGTATAAGATATGTAGCTGTCCTGAAATCTCCAGCCCTGTCCTGTCCACTGAGTAACCCATCTTTCCCCATATATTTTAAATAATTTCCTTTTGTAAACAAACCCACTATTTTACAACTGTTTCCCCATTGCCAGAATGCAATGATGCAAAAGTCCTGTATCCCTATATTTAAATCAGTACAAAGACAACATCAAATGTTATTACAAATGGATTCTTTTTGGAAAAATGCATTCCCATTTAGAATTTGATGCCAACAACATGTTTAAAAAATGTTGAAGGGAGGAAACAAAATACTGGAGTAGTTTGTAACAAGATTCAGTATTAAAAGATTGTTTCAGAGGATGGGTCTGTCAGAAGTGAGGACGCAGAGGTGTTCACCACTCTGTGAAAGACTATGTGGGCAAATAGCACAACAATTTAAGAATAAAGTTTCTCAATGTAAAATTCCAGAGTTTCGGGATCTAATCATTTTAAAGGGTTTAAATTCAAATTGGGCATATATTTTTCAAGAAAATATAAAATGTCTCATTTTCAATATTTGATATTGTTGTCTTTGTACTATTTTCTATATATTATAGGGTTTAAATGATTTGTACATCATTGCAGTCAGTTTTTTTTATCTTACTCATTGTCCCAACTCTCTTGGAAATGGGGTTGTACTTTGATACCTTACAATTTCCAAAACTCTGTACATAGAATTATAATGACAGGAGTTTTGTACAGTTGTCCAACATTCTGACCTCGAGAAACACTGATATATTTCCCGATTCATACCGATCTAATCCGTTTCTAGTTTTTAATTAGTAACAGACACACTATTTAAAAGTCAAGTAATAACCTGGATATTTTCAATAAAATACAAGGATAAATGATTTGCATTCTGTTTTTATTCACATTTTATGCCGTGTCACAACTTTTTGGAAAGGGTGTTGAACGTAAATAATAGCATGGGACATTGACTTTATTTTAATGATGTATCATTTGAAAATACTTTTTAAAGGTAGATAATATGAAATTGTATGAAAATGGTATGATATGAAAAATGTACAAGAAAGTTAAAGCAAAAATCATATACGATTTTTTTTAAATCCAAGCCTGAAGGAAACGTTGCCTTCTTGTTGTTTCCTAAAATCCTGGTTTACTACCAGGCTTTGTTCAGAGTTGTCCAACATTCTGACCTCAAGTAATACTGATAGATTTCCTGATTAATACCAATACATCTAATCCATTTATAGTTTAATTACATACTATTTCAAAGTCAAGTAAAAATAAAAATAAAGGATTTGACCAATATATAAAAGTCATCTGGAGAAGTCGTAATAAAGGGAAATCAAAGTACTAATAAATAGATATTTGCCCTATCTAGCCATCTACAGTGTCAATATGTCAGGCTTAAAATGGTGCAGATTATTTCTTTTTGATTATCATGTCATTATTGGGTCATCTTGGCTCCCTTCATACACTCCTCCTCGAAGCACTCCAGTTGTTGGTTCCGCAGCTTCAGTCTCCTCAGCCACTCCTCTCTCAGCCTGTTGGAAGCATGGTGAACAGTACTGTTAATACCTCATGGATAATCAGTCTGGTACAACAACTGAATGTGCTACATTTAGTTTCAAATACAGCAGAACATTCATGACTGCCAACTTACAGTAGAATATGTATTTTAATAAACATCAAATCCTATCATGGTTCTGTATTTAACTTATTCCCATTTAAAACTTTTTACAACAAAAATAAATGTTCCTTTTTAATATCCTGCAGTAGCCATTCTTTATCTTATTGCTGTACTAATTAATAAAATGTCACCTTTTTACTGGGCCCCCTGTCACTCACCTAAACAAGATGTCACCCGACACATGATCCTATTCACACCTACAATGTGTCCATCGACACCCACCAAGGGAATGATAATAAGGATCCCTGGCATGTTAGGCCTCCCGACAGGCCAAATGCAACGGACACATCACATGTATCACAATCACCAATCAAAACAATTCTGATCATACCTCTAGTAATCAGAGCGGGTTCAATTACTATTTAAAATAATGTAAAGTACATCTTCTGTGCTGGATTAATCTTAAACGACCACCACAATAATTGCTCAAAGTGGTAAACCCCATCCATCTGTGAATCCAGGCAGTTTAAAAAAAAAACGAAGTATTTGAAATATATAAAATTGTGTTTGAACCCAGGTCTGAATACAATACCCAAGGCCATAGCATTAGGCCTACTACTGGTGGTGATGTAATAAAACAAACTTCCTGACCTGTCCATCTTTCAATCGTCCCTTTTCCCACTCCTCCACTCTATCTCCCTCCTTTCACTTACTGTCTGGGCAGCATTTGCTTATACAGTCAGTTATTCCATTTTGTATAGAAGAGGATTTGTGGCTCACATAGATGCACATATTAATACAAGCAGGATCAGCCTTTAAAGCCCATTGTGTCATTCTGTGTGTGAACAATCGATATATTCATTACAGGGGGGCGAAGGGTTAGAGCTGCTTTAGTGAGCTCCTCTCAGCTGTTCCAAAAGCAACACATTCTGCTCACATTGATTAGTCACAGGACCAAAGAGGAAGGATTACAGTGCATTTGTACCACTGTACGTGATAATCCCCATGACCTTACTGCAGATGCACAGCAAACTGCCTGACTGCCTGCCTGTTTTCCTGTCTGTCTGTTATTTGGGCTCTGTAGCCTACCTGTGCCAGCCATAGATTAGAACTAATTTGCTTGTCATTTACGCTTCAAAGGTGCAAGGCGTGTTGTCTTGGTTACTAGGGGTTAGGTTCCCAGCAGCATCTCAAGAACAGATGCTCATTTTAATGAGGGGATCTGTCCCCATATTAGACTATATTCTGTCCTGTGCATCTACCAGGGGTGGAAAAAGTACTAAAATATCCTACTCAAGTTTTTTGTTATGTTACATTTCTCTCAGTGGTAGATAAATTATTGGTGTGAAGGAACAAAACTAAAGTAAGAAGTAGCTCATACAAAATGTACAAGTGGTATGAGTAAATTACTGGAATTTACTTAAAAAATAAAAATATTGATCTTGTCTTTTAGCAGTTGACCTGTCAATTATGTTACCTGACAATTTTTAAATGCTGTAAACAGATGCAAATTAGGAATTATGTTCCTTTATCAACTCACTCCCACACTCACATTTTCATTCACAACTCTATTGTTACTCATTCACCAAGGGTTGAAAAACCACTGAAACATCCTACTCAATTGTAATTAATGTAACTTAGAAGGGTACAAACCAACAGGCTGTTTGTATAGAATGTCAAAATATTTTTCAAAATGACAGAAAAATATATTTTAGGTTAAAATTAGATTAAAGATGAAAGCTTTTTCCACTGATCCTCTGCTGCCTACCGTGCCAGAGTCCCTTGAGGGCAGATTCTGCAATATTTGACTTCTGTGTTTCTGAGATTACCCCATGCTAAGGAGCCCTCATGACACACTGTTCTTTTTTAAATTCTCTTATGGTTTGTAAATAAATACAGATTTCCATTGGTAATTATCATCTACAAAGCAGATTGTAATACTTTTTTCCTGACATTTGAAAAATCCACCTTTTCTATAGCAAACCAGTGATGAGCTATACATTATAAGGACATCTGACAGACATACTTACTTTGACAAAGCACTGCTCCTCAATCTCGTTTCCTCATTCCCCATCATATCGCTGTGACTTTCAATTTTCTGTTCCCAGAATTTCTTTAACTTGTGTTTATCATGGAGCCGAGCCAAGCTCATTTCTTAAAAAGAAGAAGTTATTTAATTTTAGAAGAACATTTCTCCTACTTTTTGTTCAAATTGCAGAATAAGTATTAATGACTGCGTTATTACACTTTGACACTGTGCGATGCCTGGTCATCTGTATATTTGATTCATCTCATGTCTTTGCTGCCTCATGGTGACTTTAATAACGTAATACTAATTGGTTGATGAGTTACACACCCACACACCTGTGGGAGTTAAGAGACCCTTGAAAGAGAAACACTTTGCGGCTCATAAACCCAGACAAACACAGCCAGTGAGACAGAGTGACTTACTGTGGAGGTTAGATCAGTGTCCTCTCCTTTGCCTGTCTGATGAAGAGGAGCTGTGCTGCTACTATCAGTCTGAAACAGTGGCCGTCCAGAGGTGTGCCGTCCCTGCAAAGACGCACCACAGTGACATGTCGTTTGATGACACTGGCAACTCAATCACTCAGCCTCAACTCCTCTCTCTCTCCCTCTCTCCTAGTTCCACGCTAGAACTGTTCTGCTCTGCCCTCCGAGGTCCGGAAACATAACATGAAGCAGATTGGAATTCTGTCCTTCCAGTGTAGACGGTGGGCATTAGGCGCACCACACACGGCCCGTTTCGTCCAATGACACTGGGCTTAGTACAAACCCACCCCAGTGCCGTGGGGCGAACTCCTGCTTGCCAAGGGCTTAGCAAACCTCTGTACCCCCAGTGGCCTGAAGGGACAAGGGACAGCGCGGTTTGCAAGCAGGACTACGTTGGTCCATAGACCGGTGCTAGAAACATTTTCTGTTCAGAGGGAAGCATTTTCTTGTGAAGAATCAAACCAAAATAACCCTACAGAAATGCGAGTTACCCCAGTCCCCTCTCCTCTGGGGAGGAGAAACTGGCCACTGGTAATTGCGGTGGCTCATTGGCATGCCATCCACATGAGCCAATTAAAGTCAGCTGTGCCTGTATTGTTTTCCATGCATGTTCCAGGCTGACTACCTGGCTTGGGGTGCCCATGTGACACATTCCATCAGGTGACCTACAAGTGTTGAATTAGGATTGTCCAAATGAGAGCAAATTCCCTTCACTTTCTCAGTTGATTTTCTCCTTGCTCAAATGTGACGGTGTGTATTTTTAAGTGAACACCTCAAGATAAGTACTTGAAGGAATGGAAACAACTTGCCACCATTATCTCTGCTTGGCATTCTCCCAAATGTGTAGTTTGCTAATGATCCTGGTGCATTGCGGGCAGCTTCAGCCTGGCAACTGTACTTCTATGTAGACTCGCTAAAAGTGAGGATGTAAAGCATAGCAACAAGTGTGGCATAGCAACACAAATTCACTTGTCACCTGTGAGAATCAGAATAGACATCCCAATGGAGCAGTTTCCTACTTTTTGGGGATTCGTCTGAGTCAATTCTGCAAGTGGAGTGGAATTTCGACAACCTGAACTCAACCCAAGCTTCTAGTGGACTGGCATGTTCCAGGCTATGTGGCCTTCTGTGCTGGTGGTGATTGGAGGACTGGTCCCTGACAGCTCCACAGGCATTCTAACTATTAAAAGGTTACTCAACCACATCCAAGTGTTTCTAAGCAGAAACACCCAATTTACAATTTTTTCACAACACAACTCACCTTTTAGACTACAGGCTAATTTACATGGAATGGGCTGTTGTGGTGGCCTGTCAAAGGTGGGCTCTGAAATGACTAGTTCACTGTGGAAATGTTAGCTCAGGAAATGTCTGCAAAGACCTGTTTCTATGGTGCACCAATACATCTGATGTTGAATCTCCCAAATGCATGTTTGTGACACTTAAGTGCCTGAGTCAATACAGCGCAAAAGAAAACATTTCATTTAATCCAACCTTATACTTTGCTAAGGCAAGGCTTTGCATTTTTGTACCCGTCTGTTCTGTAAAAAGTGCACGTCCACATATTGCAGTTGGCATCAGGCAAGTGCACAGGCAGGGGCAAAGGAGGGCGACTGCCCCTGCCGTCTACCACGCCATTGTCAGTGTCTGGATGTTTTTTTTTTGAGAATCTAATTTGTTTCTTCTTCCAAATGGTGTTTAATGGTTTGCTCACTGGCTAGTTAGCAGGGTCATCATATCCCCAGTTTTCATACAATTGGGCTACTTTTCAAACAATGTCGCAGGTGTCGGGTTTTTAGGCCACTTCTGAACTTCACCGTGGCTGTGCCCTTTCTGTCAATATATGCTATATCGTGTGTATCTATGCTGTTATCCACTATCCGCGGCTTCACATGCGTATATACCACATCTTTCATCAAGTTTTACTGCTTTACTGTTTTCACCCTACTGTCTGACAAAGTCTAAAATTCATCCTCTCTAAAATCTGAAATAGATATTATATTTTTTTAAATCACTGACAATCTAGATGGTTTCCCTCAGCTTTAGAAGTGCTAGCTTGGAATGTATTGCTCAACACCAATAGTGCATTTCTACGGTAGCTGCATTAACCAAACACATCCGTACGGTTACCATTGCTCAGCTGGCTCACATCCTCTTGGTAGGCAGACACAATTGTATTCAGAAATTAATATAGTTAATTTATTTATCAGCTCAGGTCTGTTCATCCTTTCTACAGTCACAGAAGACAGAAGATATTAGGTAAGCCTAGTTCAGCAACCTTTGTCACTTTTAAAAGTTATAGGGGTTGTTGCCCTCACTGGATTCCAAACGGGCACGTGAGAGGTGGTGTCTTTAACCACTACGGCGTGGATTGACGGTATAGTGTCTCGACATTCAATAATTTTGTCACACATTACCATTACGCCAAAGTTTGAATGTTTCGCTAAACCCCTTTAAGCATTGTGGTGGTTGGTACCTTGGTCAACATTTGATTAAGAGTTCCTGGAGTGCCAGAAGTGCAGAAGGTTTCCCTTGGAACTATTCCATTAATTTCATTATGCCAGGAAAGCTCAATCAAGCACAGGTTGAAGATGACATTATCTGGGATCCTGGCGCAGCAAAAACAAAGTTTGTGTAATACAAGGAAGGATTTAAATGGTGCTCTTTGGAGGGATTCCTAATATGATTCATTCGAAACACTGCACGTATTAAAAACACTCAGTGCTGCTGTGGTGGCAGATTTCAACCCTCCAAAGCAAGTCCACAGCTCTACTAACTAGCCTTGATCCCAGCTTCCATTTGCTGGTACAACGAGATCATCATTCAACAACCATCTAACAACAGGACCACCCCAGGGACTCCTCTTTGTTCTCGTGTTAGGGTGTTTGGGTTACCAATGAACGTTATCTGGTGGACATGACATGGAAGTCATCCATGAGGAATGACAGGACTGTGGTTTGATGTGCCAGTGTTTTGACTGGACGGACCTGTTGGAATTTCACTGAATGTCCATGGGGTGTTTGACACTGTGCGTCGGGAGTGTGTGTGGTCATATGACTAGTGAGGTTTTACACCTGCTGTTTGTATTCTTATCATCAGAACTCGTTAGGCTTCACAGGAATGGGTGGAAGAATGGAAGCCCTGTGGTTGGGGACAATTGGGTCAGAATAAGCAGTGGTTCGTTTAAGCTCAATGTGAGCTTTATAACAGACTGAAGCATGTTCCAAGCAGTGAGTAAAGAATCTAGACTACCGGGAATACAGACAGTAAGGTTTTAACGTGGAACCTGTTTCGTCATGCTGACTCATAAATGTAAGGGATATTGTGATCTAAACTAACCCCTTTTCCCTCTTGCCACCATCTGGAACTGTAGTGGGTTTTCAACGGAATGAGGACAGCAAATCAACAACTACAAGCATTGTGTGCAGGTACGTGCTCTTGCACACACGCACGCACGCACACATGCACACACGCACTCACGCACTCACGCACTCACACACACACACACGCGCACACACACACACACACTTGGCTTTACTCCACCAGTCCAGACCAGGGTAATTCTCTTGCAATTCCCTTGGTACAGCCATGAGAGCAAATATCTTACTTCTCCAGAGGACAGAGGCAGAGAGCTGTAAAAGAAGAGAGCTGTTGTGTTTAAGTGCAACTGAATAATTTCAGGTTGCTGAGTGTATGGCTGGAACTACTTGCCTGGGTTTACAGGCTATGTGACTTTAAACTTTGACACATTATAGTGTGCACACACACACAGATTTGGCTTTCTATTCTTGTGGGGACCTGAGTTCTAACCCTTATTCCCTAGCCCTAAACCTAACCTCAATAATCAAACATTTAAACTTAACCTATCAGTAATGTCTAAACCTAACTGGTAATACTTAAACCTTAAAGTAACCCAAATTCTAACACTGCTCAAAATGACAAAATAGGCAGTTACAGCCTTTTTGCTTAGTATGACAGCAGAGAATACAAGAATTAGACACACACATCCACTTGCTAGAGAATACTAACACACACCTCTAATATCCAATACATTAGCTTTGCTACGATGAGCCCCAGGGGTCAGGCAGGAGGGCATGTGTCATGCTATGTAATTAGAAATAAAAGGCTGATGACTTCATGGAAATTTCCCTGGTAAAGAAGTGAGAGATACAGTATATTAACCCTACCCTGAACTGTGTCAACTAACAGGGCTGGAGGTCAACACTGAAACCATCACCAGAGTATTTGAAATTCATTATTTCCCTCCCTAGTCATTGGCCTCGTTATTCCCTGCCAGTGTTTGTCAAATAGTAACACAGACAGACTACATAAACACAGACAGAACCCAGTCTGGGCCACAAGCTGCCCAGACACCACACCACACAACCACACCACACCATAGAAAAGACTTGCATAGAGGTTAGTAGAGGATGTCTGGGAGAGAAAGGAAGGGTATGGAAAGACCAGATGATTTGCAGCAGGAGAGACACAGAAAGGGTATATTTGTGTGTGTGTCTGTATGTGTGTCTCTGCTGGGAGAAAGTGCCTTTGTACTAAGAGCTAACTAAGTAAATTCTGACAATGGTAATAGTTATAATCAGAGTGCCGTGACAGCTCCCTGCTTGGCGCCAGAGACACAATCAGAGGCCAAGACTACACTGAAGATTAACAGTTAATCAGAGCAAGAGCTGTGGGAGCTGTCATTAAGTTAAAATCATTATGTCAACCAGGATTTCTGAATAGAATTTAAATGAAAATGTATTATCGTAATAACGGCTTGGAAATTACTTAATTTAATTACCCAAACGATTACTGTGGAATGCGAATAAATATGTAATTTCTCTTCACTTGTGTAAATATCTGGAGTTGTCAGTTAGGGCCTGGCATCTGGGACATGTTAGCCTCAGGAATGTGGTCTCTACAGCCCCTGCCCTAGCACACACAGACACTACTTATCTTTTACCACACGGGGGCAATGTTGAGCTGCAATCTCTTCCTTATCTCGTTACCTGCTTCCTGTTCAAATGCTTCCGCTAACTTGCATGCTGGGACTTGGTCAATCGTAGCTAAAACCCTCTGCCACTTGAACTGTGTTTTTCCTGACCCAGCTGGCCATCTGATCCACAGATATCTGATTCTGGCTGTTTGTTCCAAACACCCACTTGGATTTTCATTGATGCTGTGCCCAGAAAGTTTGTGATGACCAGGTTGTTTCAGTTGCTGCAGTTTGAAACTGGTTTACTGGTTCTCCATTACTAATCAGAGGGTGAACAAATATAAATCACTGATTTAACTCTTCTGCATTTCTTGATTTGCCCAGACAAGGATACATTATTGTTCACCATGAAGCAAATCAACTTGTAAGCCGCCATCTTGTCTCTTTCAAAGATTGTGTCATTGATTGAGACAGGAGGGGTTTGTCACCAGGGGTGCTGCATGTGATGATGCCACTCACCTGACTCGATCGATGACCGGTATTGACAAGTATTGTCCTGAGAACGCCGTAAGATGTCTATGTCTGACTGGGTTCGTAAAGCCACCCAATCAGCCACAGAATTTATGCTCCAAAACTGCAAAACCTTTTGGAGTTTAGGCCCTAAAACCCTACAGTCACTGACTATCACTTAAGGATCACACACAAAGCGTCAGAAGCCTCTATCTTTTGGGACATTTCATGCTTTTTTTGGTAGAGGAGAAAAAGAGGGAAAGACGGATAGATAGTGAGATGAAATATAAATAGTGGGTTGGATTTTAACCCTGTGCTGTAACTTGTGTACAGGAGGCAGTGGCTTAAACTACTGGACCACCCTAATCTACTACAGTCAAAAACTGGGCATGATGAAGTGATGTAACTTGGCTAGAATACAATGTGTATTTTCATATCCTTTTTGATGGTGTGCCTTTCCTCTCAGACCATTCATCTACTGTTTGGAAGTCTACCGATGCTTTTCAGAATGTGAGTTAAGCCACTTGGTACTGTGACAAATAGCTTCACCTCAGTGTGTTACTGACAGTGTGTGATGAATGCTGGGTTCTGGAAGTGGAGGCTGAAAATGAAATACAGCAATAGTCTACCTACCTGAATGTTCTGAGTCCAGTTTTTCAAAAAGTTATCCATCTGACTTTTGCCTATCGGGTAGGATTAAATACATATACCTACAATGAACAGAATCAATCCCCATTCAAGTCAACAATTTGTCTATTAATTATATTTTTGTGCCTGTCATCCTACCCCATAGACGAACTCCAGATACCCTTTGAATAATGATGCCTGAGAAGACAAGAAGTGCTTTGTAGAACCTCCCTGTGAGGGTTAGGGTTAGGGTTAAGGTTAAGCATCACAGCACTGGGGTTATGGTTAATGTTAAGGTTTGGGTTAAGATCACAAAGAAAATTGCCATTCACCTGGTGCCCTCGTTCCCTTGTTGAACTGTTGTTTTTTGTCCTTTGTTATATAAATTGTTACAGACAATAAAACCCCAGCAGATGGGTAATGTCTATTTGGTTGTCTTGGTTCTCCTTGTTCCACCTTCAGCTAGGACACTCACCCCTTTTACGTGGGCCCTTATCCAGTGTGCGCGATCTTGGGTGGTTGCGTTCTCCTCCTCACCCACGAGCCATTGGAGGGGGCGTAACATCATGTGAAACCACCACTCGCATTCATTTGCCGTAGGTTCCTATCTGGTGCAGTGGCTCGTGCACCTGTCTGGGAAGCGGAAGGTCTCCAGTTTGAAACATGTCTTAATAATTTATAATAAAATAATTTATTTTACTTAACGGAATATATCTTACGAAATCGCCTGGCTAAAATTTACATACAATTTTCTATGTAATTGTTCAGTGACTAGGTTGCATCATCAGAATCAGGTGTGCTTGTTAATGGCCTCAACAATTTTTGGGAAATGTCTGGTGTGTCGCTGAAAGGTTTAAATACCCCTGACCAATGCACATGGAAAGAGCTACAACCAATCTCTCACACCACAGTCATTAAACTGTGTCTGTATTTTCTACTGTTTTAAAGCCGCGGGTAGTAGGCTAATAGCTTAAGTAAATAACACCGTAAAACTGTGCTGATGAGTCTGTAGACCCCAAAGCCGAGCCGTAATGGTGTTTAGAGTTCCGTTCTGATGTGTAATTTCCTTCTTAAGAGCTATGAAGGATGAGGGTTAAGCCGCAGGTTGAAAGAGGGCCAGTGTAATATTTGTGTTGGGAGAATATTACCAGGTTAGGAAACGGGAGCACAGCTAGCTCAGTGCTGGTGGAATACAACTTCAGAGAGTAGTCGATACATGTACTGTCTATTGGGTGTGGTGACATAACTGCCCTACTTAATATTAGCTGTAACAGCATCGTAACTACTATAGACAGACGCCGGGAACTGATACCACAAGCCTAGAGCAAAGGGTTTACAGTGGCAATCAGGAACAGGGACATTTCTGGGGAATGTGTCTGTGTGTGTCTGTGTGTCTGTGTCTGTGTGTGTTCCGGAGGGTGATGCAATGTTGTGACCCATGGGCTGGGAGAGTCAATGTATTAATGACAACTGAACAACTGTATTGATTCACAGGTGGCCAGCGGCGAGACTTAAACATTTTCTTTTTTTAGTGAGTGGGGATTGTATTACGTTTTTATTGCAGTGTGAATGTCTTTACTGAAAGTTTATCTAAGGTTTTACAGAATGTGAGCTCTCCCTACTGGAACAGGCTTTGGTTTTGCGACCAGAGCTGTTTGTCCAATCACGGTAGTTTAAAAGCTTTTTCTCACAAAACAAACCAGTCGAATTGGCAGTGTTTATTCTGGCAGTGAATTGCTTTTGAGCAAAACCTGAAATATGTTTCTATTTTTTTGTGAATGAGACACTTCAGAATGAATCCTACTATTACTGTCCGCAGTTTCAATGAATACAAGTGAGCCAGTCCCAGTGGCAGCACATTTGTCCCTTGCCATATTTGGTAAATTTTTGTCTCATCTGTACACAGTTTTACAGATCTCTTAAAGCTCTTTTTGCCAGGAGATCCTGGTTTTGCACCTTGCCATAGAGCAAGGCACATGACTAGTATATCCAAACTTATGTCCTAGAGAGGGTTTTTTGTTGCCTTCTTCATTATGATGAGCATTCTGATGTGATCAATTATAAAGGT
>JACXGJ010000188.1:28135-159793 GCA_016801105.1 Esox niger
TCCACTATAGCCCTCAGCTCACTCCCTCTCCATTCCACTATAGCCCTCAGCTCACTCCCTCTCCATTCCACTATAGCCCTCAGCTCACTCCCTCTCCATTCCACTATAGCCCTCAGCTCACTCCCTCTCCATTCCACTATAGCCCTCAGCTCACTCCCCTTCCTGCCCTCCCCACCGCCGTACATTTGATAATTGGACAACAGAGGACTAATAAACTGCACATCCAGAGGGTACTCCATAAGAAAGACATGATTAGATCTCTGCTTTCCACCGAGTGAGTCAGGGATGACCTTTGTCTCCTAGCCAAGAAGAGGCTGAGTGTCTTGGGTATGAGTTGACCTTTGCAGAACAGATTGTAGCTTTCTCTGCAGAGCATGACTGGGTGTATGACGCCTTGCTTAGCTGTGGTGTGTGCATGTGTCTGAGTTTTGCTTTGTTCAAAGAGTGTGCGTGCATGTGTTTCGGGGGTGGGGTGTATTAAGGTAATGTGCATGCTCCTAAACCCCATTCTTTATGGACTCTCTGTATTTCACCTTCCGACAAGGGGTTGGTGTGAGTATGGTATGCACATACGATAGGTGAAAGGGAGTGTCTTTGTTATGAGTCTGTTCTCATTAGATTTCACCCCTAAACCTGTCTGTCCTGCTGACAATGAAAAAAGGTGTAATCCACCAAAGAAACACAAATCAGGAAACCTCTGTAAAGATTGCGAAAGCCTATTTAAAATCACTGGATGAAAACATTTTCCTCCTAATTTAACTTCGAACTGGTACACCTTTGAAATCCCAAAATGGTGTAGGAACACGTCATAGCTATATAGTCCTGTTGTCGAAAAGGAAAACATGCTAGTGCGTGTCTTGGGGGAGATGGAGAGTTCTTTTTTCCTTCCTTGCAAACAATCAATCAGGGACCTTAACTATATCATTGTTGAAGCTCATTTTGACTGGACTGCGAGGTGAATGGTCTAGAATTAGCCCTATTGTACTGTACCTAGAATAATTCTGACCCTCTTGCAGCACGCACAAGTGGGAGAATTGCTACCAGAAAATGTGCCAATTAAGATCCAAGCACAGGGCTTGTTTACATTACAAGGGAGTGAATACAATGTTATATAGACTTACAGTAGTTGCTTAATCTTGGTGCGGGTTGCACAGAAACTTCATATCTGACACAATTGTCACGTCCCTGCCTCCCTGGGCTAAGATCCCCACACCTGTTCCCCATCATCCACTCCAGCACCTGTCCCCAATCAGCGATCACACACCTGATTCCACTTGCCTCCGTACCAACAGTATTTCTATGGAACCCTGATGACTCGTCCCTGCCGGATCATTGGTCGACATTCGCATGTGTTCTTTGGTTTCTCACAAATCTACTTTCTGTTCGTCCGAGTCTATCGTGTTGTCTGCTGTTTGCCATGTTCTATGTGACTACAGGTTCCCACCAGACCACACCTTCTACCCGTCTCCGACTACTCTGCCTGCTACCTGCCTGTACCTCTGCCGACAGCCTGTGTTCCGATCCTTTGCCCGACCACGACTACTCTGTCTGCTAATTCCCCTCACTCTTCCAGTCCGCGCTTGGATTCCAACCCGCACCTCTGACAATAATTTACTTTGCATTTGCAAAACATCTTGGGGGGGGGGTGTATTTAAAATATAGTGCATGCTACTTCGGAATATGGTGTCTTGGTTGTTTACACAACAAAATAATCCAGCGTCTTGTTTGGTACGGTAGCGTAATGTAAACGCCCATAGATCTGTCCAAGATCATTTGTGTAGCCCTTCTGAGACACCTTATACGCCTCTGTATATGACAAGACTGAATTAGAAATGTTCACATTTGAGCATTTATATGGCAATGTTTTGGGAATGAAGCAATTTGCTCCATTAAATGCTGTGCGTGCGTGCGTACCAAGTCATGTATTTACATGGATGGCTTTCTAAATATGCTTTTAAGGGCTTCCTTGAGATCAGTCCAAAAAAACGGACTGGTTGGCATTTTTTCAGAAGATATAAATTCCGCAAACCCCATAATGACACACGACACTAAAATGATTTATTCTGTGTCTAAGGGGTCATATAGGACGATCAATGGAGAGCAGGTGACCACTGATGACCCTCTGTAAACTAGTAAAAAACGCACCATTATATTTCATAAAAGAATACTCGCAAATTTGTGTATTGTAGTTACATGAGCAATGAAGTACAATGTCTAGTTTTAGCAGTCAAAGATATAAATAGACATTGACACATTCACTGGACACATACTTAATGGACAAGATTTAACTAGCTCGACAAGTTAGCAAGCTAACACTACCCCTTACAAAGCTTGTTTCAAAAAGTTACAGACTGCCACTTTGTGAAAATATGTTAGCTACCTAGTTACTAACTAAGCCAAGGAGCTAGTTTTTGTTGTTTCATGAATAAATTGATGGAACATATTACATTGTTGGTGCTGTTCTGGTCAGTCAGTGGGTGATTCAGCTGCGTTAACTAGGTAAGCTAGCTAGTTAGTAATGTCAGCCATAACATGTTCAGATCTGGCAAGATAACGCTCGGTTGGCCTGCGTGATGGATTACTTAAATTGAAATGTTATCCTGATTACTATTAATGTGAATAGACTTTTTCATTTATGTTAAGTCTAGTCTTGTTTCTATCATTAATATTGAGTTGCTGTGGCCTGAGTAACACTTTCCTGGGAGTCAGATACTGTGATACGCTAGCATGGTTGGCTAGGCTGCGATGCATAGCAGTTATGTGTGATTGGTTGTGTGCCAGCATGGCAGGATATCATGAGACATGTCTCTAATTGCTCTCCAAACAGCCTCCTCCAGCCATATTAATGAGAGTCCAGGGAGTCCAATGCCTCCTGATGGTACAAAGCGGAAAAAGAAAAGAACATTACAAAACTGAACCAGAAATCACACTTAAAGTGACAGGGGCCCATTCCTTGAGTCCATTATGGCAGCTCTCATTGTGTTGATGATTGCGGGGTTAGTAACTAGGGCTGATTTTTGTCAGATGTTGTGATCAGTCAGGTATGCATAGTTACTTTGGGGCCTTATACACTACCATTTACCCCTTGATTTGCATTTGCATTCAGCTTCATATATTTCATTTTATTTAGGCAAGCAGTCAGAGTGACACATTGATTGTGAGGAACTCAGACACTGTGGTGTTCCCTAGCAAGAAGGTACATTATTCAACTAAAAAGTCCTAATGAGATATGAAAAATGATTTGATAGGTACAATAGGTGTAACGGGTTGAAGTCATGTGTTGCTACTGCATCGATTATTGTCTGTTTGACTATGTTGAGAGAAGTAAAGACAGGAACAGAGAGACAGAGAAACAGACAGAAAATGTCAGAACGATAGGGACAGAAACACAGAGATACAGGGATAGAAAGACAGAGAAACAGACAGAGAGACAGGGACAAAGAGACAGGGACAGAAAGACAGACATAGAGAAACAATGACCGAAAGACCGGCAAAAAGACAGAGAGACAAGGAAAGACCGACAAACAGACCGAAAACCAGGAACAGAGGGACTGTGAGACAGGTGAGAGAGACAGAAAGACACAGAGAAAGAGCATCTGTTGTCTCCAAGTCCAGCTCCAGACGTTATATTGGAAACGTGCCAAAAAAAATTATAATTGAGATTTTATGTTTCTGGTCAGGTATTAGCTGTTAGTATCTATCATACATTCAACTTGCTGTGTGGACTTAACATTTTCTTTGCTTTCTTGATATATTTAGGGGCTTGCCTTGTTTATTTCAATGCATCCTTTTTTTTCTGTGAAGTCCTTTGGATATAATGTGATTCATGTGGAATACTGCATGAACCTGTCTGTTTTTCACATGTGTTTGCTGGGCTGAAATACAAACCTTGAAAAGTGTCTGTAGCCCTTTTGTAAGACTTTTTGGGTTCCTCTCCAAGCCCACGCATTACAGCCCGGTTTGGGTCATCTGACACAGGTGCATCATGCATGTTCCTCGGACCCGGTTGAAGACTTTCATTACCATACCTTATCCTCCTGACCTGCAGGTTTGACATGCCTGACCACGTTGAAGATTGTATGTAAAGGACCCAGGATCAACTCAGTCAGGGTCGTAACATCCTGTTGGGAGTGGTGAAAAGTAAAATACCCAGCAGGGATTTAAACAATTCACATTTTTGTTTAACTAGTCTAGATGGCTATCATAACCTTGTAGGCCTTATTATCGGGAAATTTCATGACTTTCAAGGACTCCCTGCTAATTCTGATTTCCGTTTTCAAACAGATGGCATATAACCATGGGAGAATATGTAAAACGCTCAACATTTTTAAAACTTCAACAAAACTTTTTTAAGAGCACTTTCTTTACCACTCAAAACCTAGGGCACTCAAAATGCTAGAGGCTGCACTGTCTGCCAACCACGTCAAACACAACTTGCCCTACCTATTATATTCACCGCCAGAGAAATTCACATTTATTTTCTTTCTTGTCTCATTTAAATGTGGCTCTGAAGAGTGATGGCTTGACAATTTTAATTGCGATTGAAGATACCTATTTAAATCAAGACCACCAGTGTCAAGAAGCAGTCAGACGAAGCTTTCAACTCCCAACACAGAACGGAACTTTCTCTTGTCATGTAATCAAATCACATTCTATTAGCATGTAGCCTTATATGGAAAATAATTGGGTGTAGACAGGCTATTGAAGATTTACTAGATTTTTTAGATTAGTTTGTATTATGACAAACAGGTGATCAGTTGTCTATATACAAGTGCTGGTCATATAATTAGAATATCATAAAAAAGTTGATTTATTTCAGTAATTCCATTCAAAAAGTGAAACTTGCAAAATGTATACAGTCATTCCACACAGACTGATATATTTCAAGTGTTCATTCCTTTTAATTTTGATGATTATAACTGACAACTAACGAAAAACCCCAAATCAGTATCTCAGAAAATTAGAATATTACTTAAGACCAATACAAAAAAGGATTTTTAGAAATGTTGGCCAACTGAAAAGTATGAACATGAAAAGTATGAGCATGTACAGCACTCAATACTTAGTTGGGGCCCTTTGATTTTCTATATGTTTAAGGTCAGACGAGTTTGCTGGCCAATAAAGAACAGGGATACCATGGTTCCTGAAACCAGGTACTGGTAGCTTTGGCACTGTGTGCAGGTGCCAAGCCCTGTTGGAAAATTAAATCTGCATCTCCATAAAGCTGGTCAGCAGCAGGAAGCATGAAGTGCTCGAAAACTTCCTGGTAGACGGCTGCGTTGACCTTGGACCTCAGAAAACACAGTGGACCAACACCAGCAGATGACATGGCACCCCAAACCATCCCTGACTGTGGAAACTTTACACTGGACTTCAATCAACGTGGATAATGTGCCTCTTGCCCTCCTTGTGTAAGGTGTCAATGGTCATCTTTTGGACAGCTGTCAAGTCAGCAGTCTTCCCCATGATTGTGTAGCTTACAGAACTAGACTGAGAGACCATTTGAAGGCCTTTGCAGGTGTTTTGAGTTAATTAGCTGATTAGAGCGTGGCAACAGGTGTCTTCAATATTCAACCTTTCACAATATTCAAATTTTCTGAGATACTGATTTGGGGGGTTTCATTTGTTGTCAGTCATAATCATCAAAATTAAAAGTAATGAGCACTTGAAATATATCAGTCTGTGTGGAATGACTGTATACATTATGCAAGATTCACTTTTTGAATGGAATTACTGAAATAAATCAACTTTTTGATGATATTCTAATTATATGACCAGCACCTGTATATAGTGTCTGTGAGTCAGTCCTTTTGTCAGTTGTTGGAACTATGGTTTTGAGGTAGTCCCACTGCTACCGCTACACTTTGTTAGAGCTTATTATCAAAGTGAATAGGAAGGATGTAACGGAAGATTAGCATTGTATTTTGCCTGTAGTCATTGGATTTGGAGTTTACATTAATCTGGCTTGTTGTACCTTTTCGACCTCCAAGGTTACATTTTTACATGTGTGTTCTGTTCTATAACAACTGAGTATTCCATCCGTTCCGTTCTTTTGGGAGGATTCTACTAGGACTTTTTTGATGCCATTCATTTTCTGAGTGTATTCAGCTCTAAGTGTGCTGTCCATTCCAATCAGGGTACAGTGCTCTAACTGAAATGTCTAATCTCCTTGTAGCTGTGATGCTACAGACCTGGACAGTAGCCCAGATGAAGAAGTGGGTGGCTGGATTGCCATTCTGTCTCTGGCCTGAACTTCTCCACACTTCTGATCAGTCAGCAATTTACAGTACACACCCGCTGTCTAAACTGTCATCACAGGCTGAATAACCACTCACACTCCAACAAAGGACGTTCAGAAACAGAACAAGTCTTTATGACTCAGTGAAGTAAACGGAACAGATGACACAGCTAGCTGCAATCAGCGAAGCGAAATATTACATTAAGATGCACTAGGCCTAATTTTGGACCCCATTTGTTTGTGCTACACATCGAAGAGGATTGATGCTGCTATTTCATTTTAGATCATATGGATCACCATTAGCTGATGCAAAGGGTGACAGTTAGTGAAATTACAGGCAATCAAAAGAATACAATAAAAATATATATTATAAAAACCCTTGTAATGCAAGAGTTGTGGATTAAATCTCCATGGAGTCTAGTATGAAAATATATCCACTTACAACATTAAGTAACTCTACTAAAATATGTACATGTGAAAATACCAGTGGACACACAATTTTTTGGGCTTTGGATAAATATATGGTAATGTAGTCTGTTACTCTCCTCAAGTGATTCCTATCAAGGTTGTCTGTGTCTTGTGATTTATTATTTTTGATGGACACCAATAACTTGGACAACAAATGAAAGCAGCATTTCTCCTCTTCCACCATTAGATCCTTAATGCCAAAATATAATGTTTCACTGTTCAATGTTATCATTTCACTTCTGATATATTCCACTTTATTTTATAAGTAGTCATTACAATTACTGGCATTAACAAAATGTTTTGTTACTGCCAGTAAATTGTTAAATTACCTATTTAAATGATGGAGATTAATTGTGTTTTCTGCCCACAATATAATTGATGGGACTTTACAAAGAAAAAACTACAACTTGTGTTGTATGTCATTTATCTCAGTTCATCTTTTTTTTAAGAAGTGGGACTTAAAATGGATGTTTGTAAAGATATTTTCCCAGAGCAATTTCCATTCTTAGCAATCTTCATTTCTTCACTTAGGTCAGTCTGTGGCCCTCAACATTTTAAATGAACTTGCCAACAGGGTATGGGAAATGTTGTCAGTGATCAGTGGGTGAAGGAGGCAATAATGTTGGCTGGATGTCCATTACTGCCTATAATGTAGGACGTAAAATCATCGCCCTCCCGGTTTAGCACTGCTTAGCCCAATTGTGATAGGACTGTATGAAAACAAATCAAACACAGGAACAGTTATCTTGTTGTTATCTGTTATCTCATGTATCTCAGCATTTCCTGGTTTGTATTATACAGACACTGCCCATGGCATATTGTGTTGTAAGATATGTTCATGTTTTGAATGAGAACTGAGAGGAATTTTGAACTAGCATATGGACTGCAGTATAGCACAGATATTATCCAAAAATATTACAATAATTGTCATAATAATTCAAGAATAGTGATGACACTGAGTTCCATTTTGTCAGAAGATATTTGTGTGTAAAGTGCACAGTGAATTATTATTTTAGGGTAACATTGATATAAGCAACAGCAATATTTGCTGCCACAGCTGACTTTAGTATTTATTAAGTATTTTTAGTATGAGATTGTTAGTAATTCAATTTTACTGTATATTTGAATGAGCAAAGCTGATCTGCGCAACATTGCCTTTTTTCAATCCTATTAATGTCAACATATGATCTTACAATATACTTAGGGAAATATCTCTTTGAGTAATACTAAATCTTCAGCCAATACAATAAAAAAACATATGAAAACCCTTTCCATTTGTATCAGGAAACTGGGCCCTGGTTTAAAGGTTCATAACTTGGTTGCATACATTGTCCACAGGAATAAACTCTAGTTTACTTGTGGACTGTTCTGATAACCCAGTCAATAGTTAAATCACCCAACATGTACATAATATTACTATATCCCTGTTTTCCACAGACACCTTATCAAACAGCACTACAGAAGCAGCCAACTATTGTAAGTTTGAATTGTGGTAAGTACACCTGTACCTACAGAGTCTATATTTCTCTCTGCATTATTAAATTACGTTCCAAGGCTGAAATATGACTACACATAAACTTCAACTCCACCACCATGTCCACTTATTTTCCTTCAGTATAAATCATATCCATGTATTGAGATTTTGTCTTCAAATGAGTTTCAACATGTCTTTGATATAACTCAAAGTTGAATGTTGTTTGATTGCACTAGACAGCATATTTCATGAGTTCCTTAAACTGCATGTATTAAAATGAGCAATGGACAATACTTTTTTGGTAAGATTGAGTATTTGATTGTCCAGGTATACATATCTGCTAGTAGGGTCCAGCAGGATATATTGTGTGTGTGTGTTTGTTTCGGACTTAATTATATAACAGGGACTAAAACATTTCATACTGGCACCAAAACAATTCTACTATCCCAGGCTTGGTCGACAGAGTGCGCCATGTCATTTACCAGACAAATATCATTGCCAGTGAGTTTATACACCTTTCAGGTCAGTGATCAGGCCAAAGTATTCAGCGCACATGTGTTGGGCATTGTGGTGAAGCGAGAGTTTTTCCATATGTGCTGCTGTCATGCTATGATGTCTGCATATTCCTTTGTAGTTTAGTGGTGTCTCTGTGTGCTTGGTATTAATCTATTTTTGTTACTGTGCAGTTCGCATGTGTCTTGTGTCTGTATTGTCTGTCTTCTTGTATAATCCCAACACACATTCCCTACGGGAGTCCTTTTGACTCCTGCTGGGATGTAATTGTAAATAAGAACTTGTTCTTAATTGACTTGTCTGGTAAAATAAATCTAAAATAGATGTTTTTACTCATTCACGCATTGTGATTTCTTCCACTGATTTTCAAGTAGTGTTGGGTAATGTTAGATGAAGTTTGCAAATAAACTTGTATAAATTAACCTGAATCATGGTTTATAGTTTCTCTTGTGCCCTAGACTCCAATAAAGTGGACTGACATTGTTAAAACTACAGTACTTTGCAGATACAAAATAAGGCTGTAATGTCCAAATGCACTGCATTCATTTAACACGTAAGGCTGTAATGTCCAAATGCACTGCATTCATTTAGCATGTCAGGCTGTAATGTACAAATGCACTGCATTCATTTAACACGTAAGGCTGTAATGTCCAAATGCACTGCATTCATTTAGCATGTCAGGCTGTAATGTACAAATGCACTGCATTCATTTAACACGTAAGGCTGTAATGTCCAAATGCACTGCATTCATTTAGCATGTCAGGCTGTAATGTACAAATGCACTGCATTCATTTAACACTTAAGGCTGTAATGTCCAAATGCACTGCATTCATTTTACACGTCAGGCTGTAATTTCCAAATGCACTGCATTCATTTAACACATCAGGCTGTAATGTCCAAATGCACAAATGCAAAAAAGAAAGGTGTCATATTAATCCTGAGGGTATGTATGAACAGATTTCTGTAATATTTCATGTTACTAAAATCATTTGTTTTGTATTCCCTTCCCTAAACTTGTCATTATATTTATATCCTTTCCCAATGGAAAACCTCCAGTGGATTCAGGACAGTTTTAGATCACAGCCAGCCTTCCTCCTAGGCATCCGTGCCGAGTCTGATAATCCAACACCGTGTAACAGTGCAAGTCTGGTTTTTAGTCTTGTTTATGTATTGTAAATACGTTACTTGTGATTTGGCTTTTGTTGTTCCACCGTCTTCCAGGGTACAAAAATAAATGTTTACTATTTATGAAGATTTTCTCATCCTTTCACAACCAAATGTCTTTGGCCATGTTGTTAATGAAAGTAATCATTTGTTCTAACTTACCAGGTTGAATGACTAATAAATAAAATGAACTTCAGCTTTTTCCACTCTGCTAGTTCAACCAGGAGTTCCTGTGAGTCAATTGGTGTGAGGGCATGCTCACTCACCTGACAACCTTTATTAGCTTTGCAGGCACCAGAGCTACATCAGGGAGCTCCTATCAGGATGAGACCAGGAATTCTCGGGTGATAATACCTCCCCTCCCTGAGTTTTGTTGGCAAACACCAGCCACTCACCAGCTTATAGACACAAACCTCTAAAATCTCTAAAAACTATTATCAGTGTGTTTAGGACACCTGGGAACTGAACATGAGTAACATCTTAGACTCTGACTTTCTGATCTAACGTTCACTGACTTCATGACTTGACCTTGTTCTTATCCGAGTAACCTGTCTAAACACCAATATGCACACAAATTAAGATAAGCTGAGGATCTATAGCTTAACCTGACACTAGTTGTTGGATTTCAAATGGAATCAGTGTAAAAGTGAGGCAAAAAGGGAAAAGAAACAAAACAGACTATAGCAATCAAATATTCTTTAGGTTTTTTTAAAGGGTTTACCAAAACACACCAACACTGATATGACTGACAGACAATCATTTGTGCGGAAGGTGAACAATAGAATATCAACACAAGTAATCGGTGAGTGGGAACAGAAGCGTCCTCGGGATGCACGGGTGCCCACCCCTTCCTGCCAGTGGTTAGAACACTGGTGAGGAAGGACAACCGCGGTGCCATGCGATGCAGATGTTACAGAAACGTCTGGAGTACAGAGACAAAAAATACGTTTCACTGGAACCATAGTTATGGAGCACCCTGTACTATATTTTAATGGTTCTTGGCCAGAGACTGTAAATTTTTTTTAACCAACTATTGATTTTCTATTGAGTTTGCAAGCCTGGTACCTGCTGCCTGCTTGAATCTCAATAGATTTCTATTCTTTTAAATATAGAATTATATATACTTCAATGTATGCTACACCATTTTGTGTTTCGTGAGAGTTTTCCTTAAAAAATGTTTTGGTTATTTAGGGGTCTGTTGGATTCTGTCCATTTTTGATCCATGAACAAAATGTATGCAACCAGAAGTCAGGGGAGAGCCATCTTTATTCAGCATGAGGCAATGATGTTAATCTTCCATAGTTCTTTCCTTTTTCTCTCCAAAATTACACCGTTAACACAGTCTTTTATGCCAGGACACATGGGAGGTGGTCAATGGTCATAACCAGCCATTACAGAGTCAAATTCCCTCCAATAAGAAAGTTTGATTCTACAAAAGACCCTTGTATGGTATGTACCAACCTATTGTCAATGGGTCTATCCATAGAGCCGTTGACAGTCACATGGACAACTCCCATCAGGGGGTATGGACAGGATGTATGGACAGGATGTGTGGGGCCCATCAGTAATGGATAACAAGTCCTATCTATGGTCCTTTGTTCAGAGTTAGTCAGCACATATACGTTGTGTTAGGTTTCTCATGCCCATTTCCTCTCAGGTACTTCAACCCATTGAGTACTTTATTAACTCTGGAACAACAGCTACCTGACAAGATCTAGTGGCTCTTGTTTTAAAATGTTTACAAAGCATAGTAAGGGAAAACTGGTCTGTAAGTAAAGATTCTGGCTTGTAGAGGCAATTACATATTTTCTCAGGTGACAATTTCAGACAAATTATCAATGGTGTTACCATAGTAACGGTCTGATGTTTAAGCAAGGTAGCCTTGTAATGTAATGAAAGATGTGTTTTGGAAGGTTTGTGATGGTGCCATGTTGTCTGGCGTCTCAACTCAGTGGTACATCCCAATCTCACACCAGTGGCCCGATCTGCTGACAGACAAAGTCAGGGCCAATATAGCCCCATCTGCTCAGATGAACCAGTTGGGAAGACAGATAAATGAAAATATGACATTTCTTGGATTAATGATTATTTGTGCACACGTTATGTATCATTTGTTACAGATACATGTTGACTGAATGAATTATTCAAGACCTAGCTTTAGATCTAGCTTTCAATGGTATTTATTAAATATACAACTCCAGAAAAAATTAAGAGATCACTGAACCTTTTTTCCTTTCCAAAAAAGTTGTAAAGGATGGTTTTCAGTGAGGAACAGAAGGGTTAAAGTTAAGAGACCACTGCAAATCAAACGTTACTGTTCCTCACTCAAATCATTCCTTTTCAAATTTCTTGGAAAGCAATGAAAAAAGTGCAGTGGTCTCTTAATTTTTTCTGGAGCTGAATGTAAATGTGTTAATGTTGATTTGTTTGTTTTCATTGTTTTAGTCAATGTGAGGTGTGATCAAGGAAAGGGAATGAGTCTGTCTGACTGGGACATGAACTGAGCGTCACTTAGGATGCTGTTAGCACACACGTGTGCTGTAGAGGGTTTCAGATACTTACAATATACTTACTCCACATGTATATGATTTGGGAGGATGTGGAATATTGTTGGTATGTAGCTATGTTGTGTATTGTAACTTTATTACTTGATTGGAATAAATTGTATTACTTTGAAATATAGATTCCAATGGCTTTCCTCATTCATCTTCAGTCAATCCAGTGGAGTCATTGGAGACCCATATCCATACTCATGTTCGTAGGGCTACTGATAATAACTCACACATAAGGAAGACCAGGCTTGTCATCCCTGAGTTCTGGGTATCTAAACATTCTGTGTAGGCCCAGGAACACATTTTAATTATACGGTTTGCGATAAACAACCTGCACGTTATGGTCACTTATGATAACTTATGTAAGCACACACGTGTAAGTCAAAGTGACCAGATGGGTCATCCATGTGTTTCGGATTGCTACACAATCAATTGACTTCTGTTCTTGAAGGAAGAGAAGCCTTGAGGTTTTGCATAGGCTGTGAACCACATGACCTTTTAATGCTAGACTCCTGACAAAAGGAGTCTAGCATTACTTTCACTAAGAACTACTGCCATATATTTATCACTTAAAATCAAGTATATTTACAAACAATATGGAATCAGATAATTGATATTCAATTAATCACATATTCTCCTGCCTGACCCCTCAGCAACATTCCAAGGGGTAACCTCTTACCCCCTTACTACAGCCTTGCCAGGACGCATCATCTATATTACTACAATACATTTGTTACAGACCAAGACAAGCAGAACAAAGGTAAAAGTAGGAATTCACTGTTTGAATATATAAACTGTGTGGTTGGAATTCTCATAGCTGGTATATACGTAGGACCTACCACTGTTGGACCCGACATCTCTTTTTTGTGTCATAATTGTGTTGATAACCTATTCATTATAGCAACAAGGCATCCCAAAGTGGTATTTGGCCAACAAAGCCCTGCTAAGGGCTGTATCAAGGCCCAGTTTTCAAAGAATAGCTCTAAGTCATGGTATATGAGCCGTATATCAGACCCACTTGTGCCCTATTGTTTAGTAGCCTTAATAAAACCACGTGCCTAGATATTGGAATGTTGATTGGCTAAAAAGTATAGCATATGAGAACAAATTCCATGCATAGAAAGGAAATGCCTTTGTCTATTCAAATTGTCTTGGTAACGGGATCTTGGTACCAATAAGACATCTCGGGAGATTGTGGTGTAGACCTGAATCCAGGCATTTCTGATTGCACTGTGATTGAAAACAGCCCTTAGCCATGGTACATTGGCCATACACCATGCCTTATTAGCCTATCTCACAAGACAACCAACTCGCTAACTACAGGTGTGAATACAGTCTGTAATTAGCAAGGCTGTAAGCAAACAACAGAGGTGAAATGTTAGGAGCAATGTTGGCAGAAACATTAGCTCACCAATGAGTCCAGAGCGTGTATAGGAAGTGTCTTCAAAACCAATCCACAATATCAGTGGTTTTTTGTGTTCATGTATGTGTGAGTCTTACTGGAAGTGTGTGATTAATCTTGGTTTCCACAACCATAGTTTATCAGTGTTTTAGGGGTCATTTCTTATCTTGTAGGACTCTATGCCAAATCACAAGGGCATATCGAGGACAACTGGACTCTCAGTGACAGTTCCATAACTCACAACCAGCCGCCAGATAAGTTACCAGACCTCATAAATCTGACAATATAAATATACTGTTATTTTTCTATGTGCATTGAAATCAAAATGTGCTAAAAGCAATAGGTTATATCCTTTGTAGTTTGACATAATTAAATCATTTTATTGATCACATTTTATTGATCCCAGTTTAGCAGATGTTTTATTGGGTGCTGCTAGATATTTTGTGAGCTCTTCAACATTATACTAGAATTTTAAACAGATACAATTTGAAAAAATGCAACACATCTTTAAATTATCATAATGAATCCCAAATTGCAATTTAAATGAGTGAATGGATAGATGTACACAAACATACATTACTATTAAGGGTGTGTACAAATTATAAACAACATACATTTTATTGAGTAAGCTCATTTTATCTAGTTGTCTAGTGTAAACTTTAGAATAAGAAATATACAGTACAAACACTTTATTTGTAAATACTATGTATACTAAAATTACTACCCAAATAAATGTCTTTAGTCTGACTTCCAGGTGCCTAAAACGTTTGCACAATAATATGCTGGTTTGACAACAAGTGGCTTATGAAATAAATGTTGTTGATTGATTAATGGTCATAAGATCAGAAATAATGAAACAGGATAGTTATAGAAAATATCAGAAGATCTAAAGACACTCATGTTGTTGTGTGCAAAGTTTAACATTTATAAAAGTTAAAAAAATTAAACCCTGTTCTTTCTAATTAATGTAATTGCAATTACAAATATTACATTGAAATGTTGTTGCTGTTTAATTTTTAACTTTAAAACGCTGACACTCAATGTCAACTATTGTGTAGTGACATTGGTTTTACTTCATGACATATTTGTAAAGCAGATTGTGAGAGATGACAGAAGCAAGAGAGTTGCAAACAATCACTTTGAAGACGCTACAGAGTTAAGCGTCTGGGAGTGGAGAAATGGTGCAGCATCAGTCATACCTCTGCATAAAACTGGCCTGAAATGGAATGCAGCCAGACGTTAGCCCTTTACCAAAAAGTAACTTCTGAAAGCACAAGATTGACTCAGCTGTGATGTTGCAAAATGTTTTGTGGTCAAACAAGACCAACAACTCAAAGGTGTTGCGCCAACTTAACACGATTACTGATTCTTAAAACCAAATAACAACACCTTTAAATTAAGAAAATATGTCTGTGGAAGAAAATATTGACCAAATATGTTCAATGGATTGTTTTGTAACTGAAAATAAAGTTATGAAAAGGTCACTAGCATCTGTTACATAATATACTTAGTGACCAATGCAAACCTTTTCGTGTCTTATTATCGTGTGAATACAGGTAATAATATCACATTTGAAGGAGTTCTCTTTTTTCATAATTGGGTCATTGAAGTGAAGGTGAATGAATGTTTGATAGGAGGAACCTTTAAACTGAATGTCAGACAGATGTGCATCTGTTTGCTTTTCATTATTAGACAGTTCAATTGACAGGCCCTGGCATTAGATTGGAATGTAAATGTCAATAATTTAATTGGCAGTGCTTTTCAATGCTTAATGAGACAAACATCATCAAGTAGGTAAAGAACCTTCCTTGGTCTGCCGGTGTCAATGTGCTGACGGGTTGACTCTTATCATGGCTGTATCAATGAAAGCCAAAGAATGCACAATGTTCTGGCAACGAGACAAACGTCATTATAAAGGCAAAATATGACCTGATAGTATCAGTTTGCCTGGTTGTGTTATTGATAGACACTTAAATAAACTTTTGGCCACTCAACTGTAACGGGATAGATTAGATTTAGATCTCTACTCATCCATTCCCCTGCTCTCTCTCTCCCTTCCTCTCAAGCATGCTCTCACCCACACCCACTCAATCCTCCCCCTTCCCACATGCATTTGCCTGACCCTACTACACACACACGCTGGTCTGTTTCTGGTCCTATTGAAGGAGTAATGAGATTGCAGCAAGGCTCTGTTTCTGAGTCATTTCTGAGCATATGCTCAATATATCCCAGGTGGTCAATACCTTCCTCCAGGAGGCGGGTTGGATAGACTCATTAGGAAACCTGAATAAAACCCTATTCCTTGAAGAAGGCCCCATAGAGCTGTCGTCAAAAACAGTGCTCTATATAAGCAACAGTTTGCCATGGTGGACACAAGCACCGTATATATATTAGTGATGTCTAAGTGTCTGTATATCCATGCTGAAGCAGAGCTGCTTGTTCATACAGTATGCTTATTAATTTATACCATGGTTTCTGACTGGAACATGTTTGGTGTTAACTGAAGAAACATCAGGAAACATGTTTATACTTAAACCTTCTGTAAGTTTTCCTTCAAAACTGCTGCTCATAGTGGAGGTCTGAGCACCACAAGAGACAGTGTGCTACTGTGTCCGAGTGGACACTGGTGTTGCTGTGCTCATAGTCAGTCCCATGCTGTGAAGAAATGGAGATGAATGCAAAAAAAACACAAAAACAATGAAAATCTTTGAACGTATTTGTGTGAGTGTAAAATCTACAGTGCTAGAAAATGTTACTGGTCTCTTTATCTGGACAGAGGTCACGCTTCGGGAGATTTGGGCATTTACTGTAGTGGGTCACTTAGCTGGTCCAAATTATTAGGGGTTGTCAAATGTGTATTTTCTTCTGTAGGGTTGTGTGTTTTTTTATTAACGTGGCTGTGGGCTTCTATGCACAGACCTATAGAGAGTAATTCTTTATTTCTGTAAAGATCAAGAAGCTTCTGGGCATGTGTGGATCATGCTCTTATTCTTTATGCAGTCTTTATGAAGTAGACGAGCTACTCTGATTCATCTAAGATTAAATGGTTAAAATAAAAGCCTAGGCAGGCATTCAAAGTAATGTTCTTTGACTTGGAAATTGTATGACAAATAGCAGGAGACAGTCTAAGCAGTAGGCTAGTGGTACTTCTAGCTTGAAAATGTTTTATGGAGAGTAGCAAACATCATAAAACCAGACAGGCCACATAAAATGATTGCAGAAAATATATTGAAAAGCATACAAAATAACTTTGTTTGTTTGTGTTTGACAACTCAGATGAACTTCCAACTGTGCCCCGGGTGGGTGGAGTGATTTCATATAAGGACAAACGGAATGCCCATTCAGGGTAATGGTTCATGCAGAACGAACAAACTGTCAAACTCTGAGTCTTATTTTTGGCCTGGAAGTCAATTCTGGATTTGTTTAGGGAATGGATTTAAGTTATTCAAATTTGTTTTGGAACCAGGCTGTCTCCCGGGCTTGAGCCAGGTATCTAATTTTGAAGGGCAAAGCAAAATCTAAGTGATGTAAATGAGCAAATGGAGTAATAGGTATTATTATTCACATTTGAAGTGATCACTTTTTATTAAAACAGGTACTTAACATATGCATTATTTCATTATTGAATTTGACTGCTCTTTGGTCCTCATGTTGACTGCCATCAATAGCACACTCTAGCAACAAACACAAAGCTTACAACCGAGACGACATTGACAGTTATTTCAAGACTCAAATAATTATATGACTGAAAACACAGGACAAACTACAAACACTGGTCAAGCCAATTGTAGATGTGTGGAAAAAGGGGGACTATGTATCAAATCAGTTGTAATGTCTAAATCATAAACCCTGGACAATGTTTAGCATTGTTTAATCTATGCAATGTTCACTTGGAACAATGCATACATTTACCTATATTTCAAATTATACTGAAGGACCAGTCTTTGGTATTGAATTCAATCCCTCCAAATAGAGGATACATTTCCACAGGGTGGTTGGACATTTGTCAACACCTTATATTGATTGATACACAGATTTTTTTGTGTGAAATACCACAGATGTAGTTTAACCCATATGACAGAAAACATTACAGCCATGTAAAATAACCATATTTGTATCTACAAGCCCAGGCCTTGACCCTTTTCCACAGCGGGATCATTTTCTTGTTACTTTTGAATTTCTCATTCAAATCCCTCTGCACAGCCAGGGGCAATTCATTTGCAGCTGTTCTCTACTTCCCAGCATTTGCTATTTGTATCATTCCGACCAGACTGTTCTGTCTCCTGTGCCTATAAGTGCAGTCCCACAGAAAGGAAGGTAACGCACACCTTTACAAAGCCGCTGCGACTGAAAAAAACTGCCAAAATGTCAGGCTAGCATAGTAAGACGTTGGGCTCTGCAGCTTCAGTGTGGATGATATCCCAGCTTCATCATACTGTAGTGTCCCACATCCCAAACCGCAGGAACCATTTTCTGCTTGGCTGAACCTGAAATGAAACATCAACCTTGATTTCAACACATTTCTCGTTCGGTATTGCTTACACAGCCGCTATCGTTGATTGAATTTGAATGTCCTGTGACGTCTCACAAAGGGGCCTGTGAGCACATTTCTCTGTTTGATCGATACAAATGCTTGTCATATACCAACAATAGTCATAAATTTCCCCTGCAATAAATAGAGATTTATAGCTGGCCCTGTCCCAAATCTTGGTAACAGTTCAATGGATTTTTAATAATGCACATTTGTTGGAGGTTATGCACCAAATATTCATTGCACTGCGGTGGGTAGAAACACACTGTAAACCACATTCAGCAAATCTACAGCATTTCCATCCAAATAAATGCATTAAATAGGTTGGTGACTTTAGAAATTACGCTTGAGTGAGACAGGATCATCTTCTAATGGCATATGGATGGATTGCTAACTAGCAAATGTAATTAGGCTTTTAATTAAATACTGATTTGATGTGGAATGGCAAGAATCTTAAGCTTATTTCAAGTATAAATCCATGGAGTCCAACAATCATTATTCTCTCCCCAAGGAAAAAAATAATTATCTGTTGGAATTATTTTCCCTCAGACTACCAATTATGTGTAATTGAAAGGGAAATCAATATGTATAGAAGTAATGCTGGAGAGATTATACAAAGACGTCACTATTGAATTTCCAGGAATGTGATTTTTTTATTGAATCAAAGCGGATTGGGTAGTAAGCAACGCAGTTCGGATCCCAAATGCCACAACCTATTCCTTATATAGAGGGTAGGTTTTGTCCTGAGCACTATAGACCTTGTGGGTCAAAGTTCATCCATTCAAAAGGTTAAGGGTTCCATTTGGAAGACACTCACAATATACAGAAACCATTTCCGTCTACTGGCATGGCATTTCCGCTAGAAAGGGCAAAATAAAATGTAATATTTGAGGGTACCTTCTCTTAAATAATCTCATTGTGTAGAACAAAAAATAAGTTGATACTGGATGATAAAGAGTGGCTTTTTGCAACGAGACATTCAGAAATGATTAGGTCCCTTTCATGTGGTGTAAAAATGGAATAGAAGATTTTATTATTTGGATTATGCATAGCAAGACAAAAAAATACACTACCGTGTTGCGGGTAATGAAGAGGTGGACTCAATATATATATATATAAAATATATCAGAATCCCACAGGAAGAAATGGATTAAACCACAGTAAACAAGACAAAGTATAGGTGAATGCAATCATTTCATGAAAGAACTGTCATTAAAGAAATAAAAGAAGAAAAAATAAACAATATTAAAAGAGTATTTGTGCGTTACAGCTTGTTACCAAATAATAAGTACACAAAAAGAAAAAAGAAACACATGAACCCCACCTTTTATAAGTAGGGGGAATAATCAATTTCCTCAGTAAGTCATGGCAAGACAGTGGAACCTAGATTTAAAGGTCTAGAGGTCTGTTTTATTGTGCAGTTGCAATTATGTTTTTCTGTCCTTTTCCTACCCTTTGGCACGGTGACACAGGGTTCATACAGAGAACCTGAGTTCTGAGCAGGAATAGGTTTTGAGTGCGGTTTCCAGACACAGTGCCTTTTAAAAGTATTTAGACCTCTTTACTTTCTCCAGATTTGTGTTGTATGTATTCATGCCATAAATCTACATACCCCATAATGGCAAAATGAAATCACATTTGTAGGGATTTGTGCCAATGTAGTGATTATAACCCCCCGTCTCAGCCCCAAGATCTCCTATCTAAGGAATGCATTTTCAAAATGTTCAGAAGAGGACTGTCACCCATCTGAGCCTGGTTCCTCTCTAGGTTTCTTACTAAATTTTGGCTTTCTTTGGGAGTTTTTCCAAGCTACTGAAATTCAACACTACTGTTGTCTGCTCCTTGGGGTTTAAGGCCGGGTGTTTTTAAAAAAAAATGTGTGACAACTGCTGATGTAAAAATTGATTGATTGATAAATATAATTTGTAAAAGTATTCAGACTGTTTGCCAGGAGTTTTCATATGAGCTCAGATGCATCCTGTGTCCTTTAATCATTCTTGCGATCGTGACTAGAGTCCACTGGTGATGAATTTAATTGATTGGACAGGGTTGGACTTGTTTATATAAGGTCCCACTCTTTACAGTACCTGTCTGAGCAAAAACCATGAAGTAGATGGAACGCTCTGTAAACCACAGAAATAGATTTGTGTAGAGATCTGGGGAAGATTATAAAAAACTTGCTAAAGGATTGATTGCTGCCAGAAGCACAGTGCACTCCATCATTGAAAAATTGAAGTAGTTTTCTAACTTTGAGTTGGCTGTCCTGCCAAACTAAGTTACCTGTAATTGTGGGCTTTGATCCAGGATGACCAAGACCCCAATGGCCACTCTAAGAGAGCTTCAGTTTCTCTGCAGGGATGGTAAAACCTGCCAAAGAAGGAAAACCATCTCAGCAGCATCTCATGAATCAGACCTTTATGGTAGAATGGCATGAGGGAAGCCATTCCTGATTAAAAGGCTTACGACATGCTGCCTAAACCACTAAGAGAGCAGGAGGAAAAATAATCCCTATACTGAAAAGGCCAAAGTCAAACTATTACAGCTGAATGCCAAGCAATAAGTCTGGCAAAAAAAAATCCCTACGGTGAGCATCATGCTGTGGGGATGCTTCTCAGAGGCAGGGAGTGAGACTGGTAAGGTTTGAAGGAAGGATGAACAGAGCAAATAACAGAGAGGTTTTTGAAGAAAACTTGACTCAGAGCTCACAGGGACAAAGGCAGTGACAAAGATGAATCTCTCCGCATGACTATGACACAAAGTACACAACCAAGACAACGCTGGAGTGGCATCAGAACAAATCAGAGTGAGAGGAGCTACAAAAAGACTCAAGGTTGAGGCCTACCCGAGACTCAAAGCTGTAACTGCTGCTAATAGCACTTTTACAAAGTACTGAATAAAGTGTGTGAATGCTTATATGAGCTACATTAAATATTTAATTGAATTAGGACATATTCCCAATTTGTAAATTGATGACAACAATTTTAATCAAATATAAAATATATGTGGAGAAAGTTATGGGGTCTGAAAACATTCCAAAGGCATTGCAGATTACTTCTGGAAAATAAAGCACTCATAACAATTATTAAAAGAAATCACACACAATGTAAAAAACAACAATTGCTTGACTGTTCACCTTCACTCACACACTGTCTATTACTGGAAGTGAACTTGCAACCATAATGACTTTAGCATGCTTTGCCAGTGAGTTAGCTATTCGATGGCGTGGGCGGAGACATTTCAAGCAGTTGAACAATGCTACTAATCCCCCTCGTTTATGCACATAAGTGTGATTTGCTCCATTATGCCATTCAAACACATTAACAGTAAACTGTTCGTAAGTAAAAGTAATTATTTCAGGTGAGTCACCGAAAGACATAATCGCTTAAGGCAACATGGAACCTCTCTTCCTTTAACCTTCTATCTGTTTGTTTTTCTCTCACACTCTCTTTCCTTTCCTTTAACACTCTATCTATGTCTCTCCCAGCAAAGTAATCCCATAGTTAGCAGGAGCTGTATGGAGAAGCACCCGGCTTGGCTTTCCTTAGTGACCTTATCTACTATCGAGTTATTAAGAGTTTATCTGTCATTTGTCCAAAAACACTGTCTCTCTCCAACAGAATAGGGCCATCTATCAGAAATGAAGATTCATACTACATGGAGTGGGATTGTCTGCACAGTTATCAGCGATATACAGTGCGTTTTCAAGGATTTTGCAGCCCACTATTTTCACAATGTATCCTAAAAGTGAAAGAATAGGCTTTATGAATAATGCATGAATTCTTGTAAGTCCATTAGGCTTTATATATGCAACTTTAAGCCAGACACCATGAAATTATGCAGTTTAATGTAGCTTTAAAAGATTATTTATCATGTTCAGATCATGGTGCTCTGGGCTTTTATATTTTCAGGTACGTCTTTTTAGCAGGGAGATAACGCTTTAGGGACTTTGCAATGCATTCGAACTGAATGGATCCACAAAAGGTCACAGAATTTTAAATCGTCACCATAATGCTTTTGGATATGGTAATTGAGGGTTGTTTGCCAGTCTTATCAGTTTTGTACCATTATACCCTCTTATGCGTGCTGCAGGAAAATATAAATATAGACACACACTGAGCCAACCGCTCAGGTGTCATTATACATTTTAGTCATTCTAGCACAGAAAGATGTAGATGTACCTCATTGTGGCATTTTTCTGTCCTGCAAAATCAGCACGTTTTACTTAAACAGATAAAAAGATGGTTGGCTTAATGCTGCATACGTTTTCATTGCTGTTATTCTGTATTCAACTGATAATTCCAGAGACAGGGCAGAGTGAGTTTGGATGTCACAGGGCTTGGTTGTCAGTTTTTATTACTCAAAATCTTATTTCATGGATGTTGACTGCCGTTGACTATCTGTGTTTTAAAGTTTGTGCAAAACAGTGCAGTACAACACTATAAGGTCCAAGGCATTCCATTTCTGTAAAATGTGGGTTAGTGCAACATACAGTATGCAGTTAGGTTCGGAAATATTTGGACATTGAGTAAAGTTTTGTTATTTTAGCCCTTTACCAAAATATATTCAAGTTACAGTTAAATAATACATTTGGGCTTAAAGTGAAGCCTCTCAAGTTTCTTTTCAGGGTATTCATATCTAAACTGGCGGAAGGGTTTAGAAATGACAGCTTTTTAATAAGTAGCCCACTCTTTTTAAAGGTACCAAAAGTAAATGGACAATTGACTCAAAAGCTGTTTCATGGTGAGCTGTAGGCTATTCCTTAATTATTTCTTCCTCAATTAAGCAGGTAAAAGGTCTATCAGAGAGATAGCAGGAATTTTAAAAAAAATCTATCAGAGAGATAGCAGGAAGATTAGGGGAGGTCAAATCAACAATTCTGTGCATTCTGAGAAATAAAGAACACACTGGTGAGCTCTGTAATCCAAAAAGGCCTGGACATCAATAGAATACAACAGTGGTGGATGATCATAGGATCCTTTCCATAGGAAAGAAATACCTCTTCACAACGTCCAGCCTAGTGAAGTACACTCTCCAGGAGGTAGGCATTTTCCAAGTCTACCATAAAGAGAAGACTTCACGAGAGCAAATACAGAGGGTTCACCACAAGGTGCAAACCATTCATTCATTCATAAGCCTCAAGAATAAAGACCAGATTTTGCCAAAAATCATCTAAAAAAGCCAGCCCAGTTGTGGAACAGCATTCTATAAAAGTGAAGGCAGTGTGATGGTATGGGCATGCATGGCTTTCAATGGCAATGGGTCACTAGTGTTTATTCATGATGTGACAGAAGTGTATAGGGATATATGGTCTGCTCAGATTCAGACGAATTAAGTAAAGTAGATTGGATGCCGCTTCACCTAACGAATGGCTAATGACCCAAAACATAACTGCCAAAGCAACTAGATTTTAAGAAGTGGAATTTTCTGCAATGACTGAGTCCATCACCTGATCTCAATCCGATCGAGGATGCATTTCACTTGTTGAATGCAAAACTTAAGGCAGAAAGACCCACGAACAAACAACTGAAGACAGCTGTAGTAAAAGCCTGACAAGCCTTCACAAAGTAGGAAACCCGACATTTTGTGATGTCCAAGTTTTCAAGATTTCAAGCAGTCATTGCCTGCAAAGGATTTTCAACAAAGTATGAAAAAGAAACATTTCATTAGGTTGTTTTAATTCATCCAATTACATTTGAGTAATTGGACTTTCCAACACGACAATGACACTGTGCACAAGGCCAAGTTGACCCTCCAGTGGTTACAGCAGAAAAGGGTGAAGGTTCTGGAATGGACATCACAGTCACCCAACCTAATTATCATCAACCCACTCTGGGGAAATCTCAAACATGCTGTTCATGCAATACGACCAAAGACTTTGTTTAACCTGGAGGCATGTTGCCAAGACAAATGGGCAGATATACCACCTGCAAGAATTCTTTGCATCATGCTAAAGGGGGCAATATACAGTGTTAAGGACTAAGGGTATGCAAACCTTTGAACAGGGGTCAGTAAAACAAAATCTTTGTTGACATATTTTGTTTTCTGATTGTGCCAATCTGTAACAGTTGAATGTGTATCTCATAAGAAATAAATGACATGTTTTGCCTGCTCACTCATGGTTTCTTTACAAATGGTACATATATTACCAATTCTCCAAGGGTATGCAAACGTTTGAGCACAACTGTATATTGATTACAGTACACTACTAAAAATGTTTTTGGGAATACTTAAATTACACAGGTCTTGATGAAACAAATATATTAAAGATCAAAATCTTTGCTGTACATTGTTTAATTCATTGAGAACAACATAATATACCAATGGTCATTGGAAACCAAAATCAGCAAGTGACTGAGGACAAGATTCAAACTCTCACTGAAAATCTAAGGAAAAAAATTGAAATCAGAGGATGTTCCAACTTGCGTGAATTTCATCAAGGCAACTCATAATATGACTCAGCAGTGTGTATGGCCCCCACGTTCCTGTATGCACCCCTGACAACATCTGGATATGCTCCTAATGAGACAGTGGATGGTGTCCCGGGGATCACCTCCCAGACCTGGATCAGCGCATCAGTGAGCTCCTGGACAGTCTGTGGTGCTACCTGACGGTGTCGGATACATCGATACATAACGTCCCAGAGGTTCTCAGTTGGACTCAGGTCTGGGGAACATGAGGGCAAATTGATGTCATCAATGCCATTGTTATCCAGGAACTGCCTACACACCAGGATGAACCCAGTGCCCAGTGCACCAGCGTAAGGGCTGACGATGGGTCTGAGGATTTCATCCCAGAATTTAACAGCAGTCAGCTGACCTTTGGCTAGCTTGTGGAAGTGTGTTCAGTCCTCCAACCAAATATCTCCCCAGACCATCACTGATCCACCTCCAAACCGGTCAGGCTGGAGGATGTTGCAGGCAGCATAATGTTCACCACGGCGTCTCCAGACTCTTTTACGTCTGTCACCTGGCTCATTGTGAACCTCCTCTCATCTGGGAAGAGAATGGAGCACCAATAGGAGACCTGCCAATTCTGGTGATACCGGTCCTGCTGCTGGGTTGATGCCCTTTTATGGCCCTTCGCAGCTCTTCTCGTTTAATGGCCTGTCTCCTGGAATCTCTTCCATTCTCTAAAGACCGTGATGAGAGACACAGCAAACCTTCTTGCGATGGCATGTATGGATGTGCCATCCTGGAGGAGCTGCACTACCTGTGCAACCTGAATGGGCTGCAGGTACTGCCTCATGCTACCAGTAGTGACAAGGACACCATCAACACACAATACTAAAGAAGAATCATTGTGCAGGGGGAAAAAAAGAAAGTTCTAGCATGCTAAAGAAGACTTTCAGTTCATTTTTCAGTTCAAGTTCTCAACAAGAATACTTTGCAGCAACATTGTGTTGGATATATTTTCTGTGGGTTTTTTCATCTGAAATCTCAGATAGTTTTTTTTCTGTGCACTTGATTTATGAAGATCCCTAAATATCTATGGCAACGCTACGACCCTTTTATAGTGACCCTTCTCTAATGGTAAACCAGTGACCCTATTCTACTGAAGAACCACTGACCCTTTAATTGCGATGAACCAAATACCTACTATATTCTACTGACTCTTGAGACTCGGATTTTGAGTGGCAGTGTTTTAAAATAAAATGAAAAGGAAAAGATCGAAATGTCAGTATATAATTTGTCATTCAATATTATTATAAAATTTGTCTGGGGTATGGATGTTAATTGACTAATACTGTGGCATATGAGGCTGTACACAATATGCCCAAACATTTTTAATTGCACTGCTGACCATTGTTAAGAGCAATAAGATACTTATTTGGAGTTTGTGGTACATGGCTAATATGAAATGCCTAAGGTCTGTTTCCTCTACGTTCTGCCATGCTGAAAAACAGCCATAAGTGAAGTATTGGTGATATACCTCATCGCCCCTGGCCTTGGTGTTTAAATGCATTTATTAATACTGTCATGTAATGATGAGTGAGTTCATTTTGACAAACATTCATTACAAACTCACACAGACCATTAATTGTGAAAAAAGGAAACAGAGACCCAAGATATGTGGGTGGACCACTGGAAAATTACAATTGTTTGTTTGAATTCAGCTTCATTAAAAATGACTACCCTGGGAACACAGTTTACTAGGTTCAATGAGCATGACAACGGTCTAAATGTAAGGTGCATGTACTGTTTTTCCAGGAAAGTTTTCATGATAACAAGCATAAACAGACCTAATCTTAACAAAATGTATTCCCAAGACCGAGTCATCATGTTTTAGGAATACAAAGACATTAACTTTGAGGTTGGAGATATGAATAACCTATACAATGTGTTAGAAACAAAATAAACAACATCTTAAAAACAATACAATCAGTGGTCGGTCTTAAAATGGCATAAAAATAGGCCAGACCTTAATTAACCACCAGCAAATTAATGGCGAGCCCATTTCACATGCTATTGTAGTCTTTATTAGATATGTGACTGCCAATAATTTTATTTGGGTTATTGTTTCAGGGTGTCAAAGTGGCCTGGTGGCTAGGGATTCAGATTCAAAAGATCCCTTGTTCCCATCCCCTTTCTGTCATTGTGAAAACTATTGTACATCATTGAGCAACACAGCTAACCCTAACTGCATGTCCTTCACCTGTAACATTTCCCCATGATTGCTGCTGTAAATAACTATGGGTTTTTTATGAACTTGCCTAAAAAAGCTGTCAACATTTTTTTTAAATGCATTAGATCCCTCCATTCTAACACGGTGTCCTATCAGTATAATATATGCCAATATTGACAGAAATAACAAATGTTTACCCATGAGCCAAATTATGTCTTCTAATGACTGACCATAGTCCCATAGGTCCAGTGGCAATTATTACTGAGTGACTATCTTGGCTAAACAAATAAAAAAGTGTTCTCTATGATACAGTACAGTATAATGATATCCATTATTATATAATAAATCCATGGTTGAGTAATTCATTTTGTTATAAGCAGAGTGGAGTCAGAAAACACAAATAATAATAACTCTGGGAAATTAGAGACAATTAAACGCCCCTAATCAGCTCCTGATCCAAGTGAATGCTGAGACACTAATCACTATGACAATTTCTTCACAAACACCCACCAGAACTGTCCATCACTAACACACACACACGCACACACACACACACACACGCACACACACACGCACATACACACGCACACACACACGCACACACACGCACACACACACGCACACACACACACACATGCACACACACACGTACTTTCACCCTGACCTTACTTGTAACTACTTACTGTAAAACCATGCAACACTGGAGCTTCGTAATGGATATCATATCACACAGTATAATACACACTGCCAAAGCTTCAGGATGTTACCCAATATGACACAGTCTGTCAAAAGTAGCAGTTATAAATGATCCCATTAGCTACTAAAGCCTGAGGGTTGGTCATGTCCAAATATACTGTATATGTTTGGTGATGTCTTTTAAAAATCATAAATAAAGTGGCTCTCAAGTTTTCACCCCCTCTGGACCTGTTCACATATCACTGAGTTACAACATGAAATCAAAACTGATTAAGTTTTTACAGCAGAGGAAAAAAGCGAAAGAAGTCACAATTAGTTCAGATCAGCATACACATGTCTCAGGGAGGTCTCACACTTTGTTAAGACACATTTCTAACAAAATCTACATAATCAAGACCAGTCAGGTGTAGGATTTAAGAACATTGTCAAGACATTGGTCAAGTCATAGTCAAGACAATAGGAGTCCCCCTGTTTGGGGACTCCTCTCTGAGTCAGGGCTTGGAAAGCATGTGCAGATAGAGAGCAAAAAGAAATGCAGCAGAGAAATCCTGGATGACATCCTGCTGAAGTCTGCCAAAACCATAGGGATGTGGCTTGAAAAAAAGGCCAATGCCCTAGAGTGGCCCAGTCAAAGCCTGGACCTCATCCAAATGAGAATGTGTGGAAAGAGTTGAAAATTGCTGTCCACCAAAGGTCTGCATCCAACTTGAAAGAGCTTGAGGACATTTCCAAAGTAGAACAAGCAACACGGCTATAGTTTCTGCCAAAGGTGCCTCTACCAAATATTGAATGAAGTGGTGAATATTTAAGTAAACTCAATTATTTTCTGTTTGGTATTTGGAATTTATTTAGAACAATTTGAAGATTTGTAGACTTTTGTGTTGATCATTGTCAAAAACTCAAAATTTAAATTGATTTCAATGTACATGTGATTCTCAATGTCACATCTGGAGAAAGGACACAGGCGCAGAGTAGTGGGAAGGCATCCTTTAATGTTTCTTAGCGACATAAAAAACAACAAAAGGAGCGTAAACCATAAACTGAAGAGTAGCACACAGGCACTAACTACAAACAATGACCAACAACTAAAGGAAAGAAAGGGCAACTTAAATAGGGTCTCCAATCAGAGACAATGAGATGCAGCTGTCTCTGATTGGGGAGAACAGAAAGGAGTGAAGGCCAAACGAGGCTTCATTGTCATTATTTTAGCAGCAGGATATTATACAGGCAGCACTTAGATTATCTTTATCACAATAAATGTCATCATTTAAATGTATAAGGCTATATAGTTAACAATGTAGTTTGTAAAAAAGAACAGACAAGAACCACATTGGAACAGACATTAAAAAAATGACAGACTAGCCCTCCTGTTATGCTAAAGAAAAATTACATCCACTATGTTACGGGTCAAATTGACCCACACAATTTAAACACACTGCAGACACTCAAAGAATCAAGTAAAAACAGCAACAACTTTATTTTGTCTTATCAGACATTTCAGAAAGAATAAATTGTATTTTATACAAAAAAAAACTATATCTGAGAACTATTTGTTAAACATATTTCCTTTCTCACATACAAGATTTTTTAGTTTCCCCAAGTAGTTTTTTTGTCCTATTGATCAATATTATCCCTTTAGTCTTTCCACATGTTGAACACAGTGTGCGTGTGTGCTTTCTGCAGTTGAATTTATTGCATTCAACACAAGTGGTGCTTGTTTTACTGTCTTGTCGAGGGGGGCAGAGATGGCACCTTTTCCGTTTCTTGCCACTGCCTGTATCCACTGGATCCATTGCTGGTTGATTGGAGGAACGTCTTGACGGTCCAGCTTGAATTTATTGGACGGCAGATGCAGCTGCTGTTGATCGAGGAGGCCGGGCTCTCCTCTGGATCTTGAGAGTGATGAGAGCTTTGCCAAGCTCATCTAGGAAAAACCAGCGGCGGTATAATTTGCCACCATTCCATTGCTGGTTGATTTCAGTCCACAGTACATAGGCATTGTAAGCAGACACATCCACAGTGTTGTAGAAAATCACCAAAGGCCAGCGGGCAGTCATGCGCTGACAACTATATGTTGCTGTGACTTTATCCAAATTGTCAAATCCTCCTTTTGTGGAATTGTAGTCCATTATGATTTGTGGCTTGGTGTCCTCTCTTGCGCTCAGCGATACATCTTTGTGCAGAAGAACATTCTTGCTCTTCTTTGGGCAGTATGAAACAACAGTTGCGTTTTCAGAGAAAGCTAATTTAGAGGAACGCACAGTTCTGCCCTGCATTTTCAGAAGCTCAGTAGGAAGTTCCAGTGTTTTTTCTGATTGTTCTAACCATGGTCAGCTTTCTCTTCTGTAGTTCAACACCAAGGCAGTAGGATGTGAAGAAGTTGTCGCACGTGATGTTATGACCTTGCAGCCCTTCACTCATATCCAGCACCACCCCCATCCCCTGATTTGTCTCAGGCACTCCGCCGGGTGGCTTCCCAGTGTAAACGCCAGCTAATAGGAGCAATCTAATGTATGCATGCAAGTCAATCCGATCCAGTGACTTCCAGTTCTCTTGAAACACACGGCTCCCCTCCAAGTTGGTCATGTCCAGTACAATCTTCTCTATTGCTAGGGGTTAAAAGAGCTCAAAAGCTGATTGTATGTCATGGACTTGAATGACATCAAATCGTGTAGGCCCTGGAACAATTTTTATTACATTGGAAGCTAAGAGTCTTCCTTGACTTTGTTGTGGTGACGGTGACTATTCAATATGACCATGTTTAGACTTCCATGTCTTTTCTCTTGATGACAGTTGTTGCATCCACTCTCTCTCATCTGATGGAGGGGGTAGTACAGCAGGCTCCTCCTCTGAATCCTCTTCACTGAAGACAAAATCTGGATCATCAACAGCATTGTCCTCTATCTCTTCTTTTTCATTGTCATGGTCTAGAATTTGTGATAAGACTTCCTTGATGGAAAATATTCATTGATGAAAAAGCCCCTTTTCAACCAAACACAATCCTAAAAGTTCAACCAGGACCAGTCACAACAAAATAAATCAAAGACACTTGTTTATTCTGCACCTTTGCAAATACATATATACATGACAGCCTCCGGGTCAAAATGACCCACAACTTCATGTTTGTATACAAAACATACACAGACATTCCACAACACATTAGTGTGTCCACATTTTGCAGTCAAGTTCATGACCCTAATTGAGGAAAAGTCATTTAATTTCATGGTGAAAAAGAGAGGTTAACTAGTATTTTAGACAATGCAAATGTGGAAATGGGTCAAATTGACCTACAAAATAATAGGAGGGCTAGATTGACAGATGAGATTGTTAACTATATTGCCTTATATATTTAAATGATGACTTTTATTAAAAAAAATATATATCAGAGTTAACGCTGCTAGCATAAAATCCTGCTGCCAGAAGAATGGTAATGAAGCCTTGAATGGCCATCACTAACAGAAAGCAGACTAACAGACATGCCTAGAGTCCCCCAGCCAGGTCCTGACACTCAAATTAATTTAACCGATTTCAAAGTTCTAACATTTAAACTTTTAACGCCAACTTGAATTATTTTGTTTTTCACTCCCTCTGTGAGGCTAAATCTATTTAAATGACCGGTTTTCTTATTTCTTCTTTCCATTTACACGACTGGTACTGTCCTATGTAATGGATATATTTTATTTTGGGTGCACCAGCCTCAGAAAAGACTGCAGCCTAGGGCCTTGTTAACTTTCAGGTTGTCACAAAGGTAGTAAGATAACAGATATTTTTCTAATACAACTAACAGTTTGCCTGCAATCTAATTATTGCACAGCCATCCCATTGTATTTCGACAACCCATTGATTCAAAAGTGTTGTACAGGCAAACACTCCATTGTGTTTAAATAGTTTTGGAGGGTAGCCTAGACAAAATGACGAGGAATAGGAGGGGTGCTAGCTTGAATTTGTAATCCCTAGTCGGGCAAAGAAATAAAGAATTGCTTATCGAATGGCCCACTGCAACACAATTCCAACAGTGTAAGGAAGATTCCTTTCTGGTTGTCTAAGGAAAGCTGTGCTGCCTGTGCCAACCAATATTCTAACACCTCTTGGAGCAAAGGTTATGTTGTGATTACATTGTGTTTCACCGATATCTGATTGGAGATTATTTTAGCAATTTCTGCTATTGGTTACAACTCTTGAATAGAACCACCTTCTTAAACGATCACAATCCAAACTATCTTTCTCATTCCGGTGCTCTACTGCTGAAGCGCACTCTTTCACCCTTTCTCCCATGAGCAACTGCGTATCAGCCATAGCCAAGCATTCACAATTTTTTTCTCCCTCTCCCTTTCCGATCATGCCTCATTTAATAATGCCTGTTAACGTCAGTATTATCTTGCCATTTCAGCTGTAGGTCTTACATAATGTAATCATTCATTTTGTGAATTTATTTAATTTGCCTATACAGATATCTATTAGATCAGGTGTGACTAGTTTACTCATTGCACAATAATCCTTGCTTGCGTATTTCGCCTAATCCATAAAGGAGTCACGTATCTTCTTATTACACTTTCTTACATTTTTATTATCTTACACGGGTCACCTGTGAGGTGAAAAGAGACATAAAATATTACTGAAGGCCTGACTTTTTAAAGCTGGGGACAAAAAGATCAACAGTAACTTCGCCTTCTGGTCCAGATCAAGGTGGGGGCGGGTGCATAATTAATTCCCCCTGTGGCCTGAAGAGATGAGGAGCGTTGTCTCCGGGAGCTGTCACAGTCATGAGGAGGTTGATGACTCAAACCGGAGCCCCAACTCAGACCCCCTGCATTCAAGGAAGATGTTCCCGGCTTCCTCTTTTCCCGCAAGCCTGCTTCGCGTCTCTTTCCAAACTGAATGGGGCTGGGTAGCCTTAGTGGAAGCCATGTTGCAACCTGAGCCGAGCTGTCGCTTGCACCTACGCTGTCCTGTCAGACCTGAGCGGGAGCGTGAACGAGGGCAGCGACGGGGGAATGAAACGCAACACACCTCAGTGTCACGGTGACGAGGCCGGGATGTAGTGTGTGTGTGACGGGATGTTTGTGGTTAGACACATCTGTTTATCAGACTGCTGATAAATCCAGCCGGGGATTGGATGTTTCCCAAATAAATCGCTGCATTGGGGGTCAGCTGAGGGTGTTTTTTTGTCTATCCCTATTCCATGTATCTGGACTGCTGGGAGGGGGGTCAGTCTCCTATGCTAGTTAACTTGTTTGAGGAAGGGATCCCATGAATTTGATGCGGTTGTAGACCTATTGTCTGTGTAATCAAACTTACCTGTGAGCATAACTTAACTGGCCTGGTCTTGTGTTGGGGTGGTGCACTGAAGAACATTGAATCCTGTGTGAGTGGAGTCGGGGTTCACTCCAAATGAAGCACCTCTGACACCACCTCCATGATGATGTCACCGGGACATTTTCTTCTAGCTCAAAAAGGCCAAATCACAAGGATGCACACTGTTTTGCTCACGTGTTTGAGTAATACCGTATCTGAAGGTTCTCCTACAGCTACATAAAAGTCTTGTTGAGATGTTTAAAGGACCAACAAGGACAAATAATCAGCAACAAGTTTGCTAATCACCAGGTGCTTATCACTATGTTAAAGAAATAAGTGATTATTAATGCATACCTTTGTGACCATGAAGTGCACTCAGACAAAGCTGTGCCCAACGGCTGATAACTTCTGTTTTGACCACACTGTTGCCAATATAATTGGATGCATAATTGGAAGTAAACGAGTGAAAAGAAAAAAGAAAAATACAAAACCTTGTATATGTAGACAGTGCCCTTTAAAAGGCATTTTCGCAATCAAGTTTGAAAATTGGCTTCAATTTAAACCCCTCGCCGAGATTAAAAAGGGCCTTGTTGAATGGTTAGAGTTGTTCACCTGTTTCCTCCTAGATACTGGTGAAATGAGAGGCAGTCATTTGAGTGACGCTTGAAGGTTTTAAGGCTACATGATGATGCTGTTTAAAATGCTCTGCAGCAGACTGTAACATAATTTTCAATCAGAGGTGATATTTCATATTCTGTCTAGTGGCAGCCAGCTGGCGTTCACAATTTATCGTAGCAGCGAGATTTGAATAATTTTAAGGTGTTCTGTCACCTGAAACTAAGCTCCAGACAAATGGAGAGTGAACCTACTTTATGATGATATGAAAATGAGTAAGTGTCTACACTTAGCATGCCTATTGTTTGTATTCAAATATATGTTGGTGGGTTTTGTAGGGTCCAGTGTTCAGTGCAGGAACGTTTTATAGTACAGACAGCAAACAAATCAACAAGCAAGCAAACAAATAAAAGTGTTCTCCTTCATTTTGACAAGTTAAGTGGTCTATCTCAGCTTGGTCCCATAAGGAATAACTATTTGTGTGTGTTCCCTGTAACTTGTTGGATGATACAGAACACAGCCATACTCTCAACTCAATGCATTGAAAGACCAAAACATAGAATGCGGCGGAATAAGAATTGAGAAATGAACCGTACGAAATAGCTTTTCTCATTCCCACACAACATTCACTGGTGCATTTAGTCCGACGATATGAACGCTGTCCACTACATCAATTGCGGACGGTTCTTCAGGGCAATCACATAGATTGGATTGGATTGAATACTGAGCCCCCCACACGGCCGTCATTAAATCGTTCATGCAGTCCCGATTCTATCCTGTCGCTTCTCTTTTCTGCCACACTCGGCCTTTGGTGCTTCCTGTGTCTCTTGTTTTTTTGCCAGCGTCTTGCTGTCTGTGGCCCGTATCTATCCAAACACGTAACCCACAGGATCCATCACCGGGCAAAAACAGATGAGCCTCCACGTCTCTCTGCAGCTGGACTGCCCGGATATCATTACCTGCTATAGAAGAGGAAATCAGCCAGCAATCTATAGCAGCAGAGAAGGATGCGCGGAGAAGCCGAAATAAGGGAGGGGGGAGGAGAGTTACGGAGAAGAGTGGGATGATATGTATGTATGAAACCTTGCTGCTGGCTCAGCAGAATCGTTATTCAAATAGGCAGATGGTCGAATGGCGCGCCATATCAACAGTCTGGCTGTCCCAGTGCTCAGCTGAGTGAATGAGTGTGTGCATGTGTGTGAGTGTGTGTAGGTGTGTGCGGGTGTGTGCGGGTGTGCGTGAGAGAGAAAGAGGGTCTGTGTTTCAGGTCCCCAGGCATTTCATTTATCTGATTAATAGCATATTGTGCAGTGGCATATAGACTATGTTAAACCCTCATAAAGTAAATAGGCAGTTGTTATTGCAATCTATCCATTTGAATAATAGCAGAATTGCAAACACGTGCACTTCTTTGATAGACAAAGAGGGTCTTCATAACATATCTCCAACTCCATAGATTGTCCTTACAATGGCCGTTTCTCTTATTGTGTAAGGCAATTCCATGGATGTGTTTTTCAATTAAATCTGTATTGGAAGAATATGTCCATCATTGCCTGTTTAGAGTACAACTGTCCTGATGACAAATTCATTTAAATAACATTTCCATAATATGCTAATACTATTTTCTATTTATACTAGAAGAAACTGGGCCAAAGGTAGGCGAGTAAGGCTCAACACCTGGTGATAGTGAAGTGTTTGAAGTGCCATTGTGAGATAATTTTAGTTGCTCCCCAAATATTAATAAACTGCAGCAAAGTAGATTGGATGGCGCTTCACTTTAAAGATGGACAATTACCCAAAACATACTGTTAAACCAACACAGGAGTTTTTCAAGGCAATGAAGTGGAATATTCTGCAATGGCCGAGTTAATCAGCTGATCTCAACCCGATCAAGCAAGCATTTCATTTGCTGAAGGCAGAAACCCCCACAAACAAACAACTGAAGATAGCAGCAGTAAAAGCCTGGCAAAGCATCACAATGGAGGAAAACCAGTGTTGGGTGATTTGACTTCAAGCAGTCATTGCCTGCAAAGGATTCTCGACAAAGAATAAAAATGAAAATTTTATTTATGATCCTGTAAGATTATCCAGTTACATTTGAGGCCCTGAAATAAGGGGACTGTGTATGAAATTGGTTGCAATTCCTAAATGTTTCAAAAAATATATTTTTTAACCCCTTGTATTAAAGCAGAAAGTCTGCTCTTGCGGGATGCTCCTGGTCTGCTCTGGCGGGGTCCTCCAGGTCTGCTCTTGCGGGGTGCTCCCGGTCTGCTCTTGCGGGATGCTCCTGGTCTGCTCTTGCGGGGTGCTCCTGGTCTGCTCTGGCGGGGTCCTCCAGGTCTGCTCTTGCGGGGTGCTCCCGGTCTGCTCTGGCGGGGTCCTCCAGGTCTGCTCTTGTGGGGTGCTCCCGGTCTGCTCTTGCGGGGTGCTCCCGGTCTGCTCTGGCGGGGTCCTCCAGGTCTGCTCTTGCGGGGTGCTCCCGGTCTGCTCTGGCGGGGTCCTCCAGGTCTGCTCTTGCGGGGTGCTCCCGGTCTGCTCTGGCGGGGTCCTCCAGGTCTGCTCTTGTGGGGTGCTCCCGGTTAGCAGTGATGAGTACCTACCAACAGTGGTGCGAGGAGGGACAAACAACAAACTGGTGACAGGGTGTTTGGCGCCTAAAGCTCATCGCTGCGTGGGGACAATGAAGGCTACCTCGTCTGCTCTGAACCAACAGGTCTGCTGTGGTGAAAGTCACAGAAAATGTTAATGATGGTTACGGGGGGAATGTGTCATAACACACAGTACTTCGCATACTGCTGCTTATGGGGTGTGTAGTCACGTACCGGTCAGAGTGGCCACGATGACCCCTGTCCACTGTTGAAAGTGCCTATAATGGGCATGCCAGCGTCAGATCTGGACCTCGGAGCAGTGAAACAAGGTTGTCTGGTTCGATGAGACATGATTTATTTTATATCATGTGGACGGCCGTGTACACGTGTGTCGTTTACCTGGGAAAGTGATGGCACCAGGATGCACTGTGGGAAGACAACAAGCTGGTGGAAGGACTGTGATGCTCTGGTCAATGTTCTGCTAGGAAACCCTGGTTCCGGGCATTTATGTGGACGTCATAATGACACTTGCCACCTTCTGTACCTAAACATTGTTGCAGACTAATTACAGCTCTTCATGACAATGTATTCCCTGATGCCAGCATTCTCTTTCTGCAGGATAATGTGCCCTACCACAATGCACACATTGTTCGGGAATGGTTCGAGGAACAAGATGAAGAGCTTAAGGTGTTGCCCCGACCTGCAAATTCCCCAGATCTCAATCCATTTGTCCGATCCATGGAGGCCCCAACTTGCAACTCACAGGACATGAAAGATATGGTGCTAACACCTTGGTGCCAGATACCACAGGTCACCTTTCAGTGGTCTTGCAGAGTTCATACCTTGGTGTGTCGGCACTTTTGGCAGCACACGGAGGACCAACAGCATATTAGGCAGGTGGTCATAATGTTTTGGCTCATCAGTGTGTCAATACACAACATTTATAAAAGTATAACGTTTTAAGTCGTTTTTGGAACATGCAGATGGGCAATGACCCTAAACATACTGTGAAAGCAACCCAGGAGTTTTTTAAAGGCAATTAAATAAACAACAATAACAATGACCTGAAGTACAGCAGTACAGACCTGAATTAAATATGGCTAACACTGGATTTATGGTTAGCCTGGACCTTTACCTTTGCAACAGAAAAAGACAAAAAGAGTAGCACATAAAATATGAATATCCTACTTTCGCAATATTATTGGTAAATGTATTAATTAGCAGCTTAAATCCTACAGAGAGCCAAAATTAAAGACAGGTCACCAAATGCTGGCAAAATGGTCAATGCTGAGTAACCTCTGTAACTCCAATAAGGTAAATATTAAAATTTTAATATTTCAAACTCCAGGTCTATCTCTAAAATGTTTCTAAAATTCACAACAAAAAATCCTTCCCAAATTTTCAAGACATCTGCTAAAACTACTATCTTATCTTGCTCCAAACAGCTGCACTTCCTAAAAACCACAACAAATAAAACATAATTTATCATCTAACTTCCCACGTGTTTGTTGTTAACATTCTTCAATCAAAGCAGTAATAGAGTGGTCGGGCCCAGTCAGTCAGAATGACGCAATACAGCCAGTCCATTGCAAAATTATCAGCTTCTCTGGTTTTACTATTCAAAAGTATGTGTTTAAGTAAAAGGAAGACATTTTTTATTCTATAAATTACGGACAACATTACTCCAAAATAATGCAAAGAAAACTAATTCATATTCATTTTTCTACCACAAAATACTTATGTTTTAAGTTAAGAAGTGTTCAGAAATCAGTTTTTGGTGAAATAACCCTGATTTTATGTGTCTTGGCATGCTCTGCACCAGTCTGTCACATTGCTGCTGGGTGACTTTATGCCAATCCTGGCACAAAAATTCAAGTAGCTTGGCTTTGTTTGATGGCTTGTGACCATCCATCTTCCTCTTGATCAAATTCCAGAGGTTTTCAATGGGGTTTAGGTCTGGCAATTGGGTACATTTTCCTTACATTTTCTTAGTTGCATCTCAGAGCAAAAGCTATGGTCCGCACAGAGCTTCCAATGCACCAGACGGATCTCATTGTTGAAAGATATCAGTCAGGAGAAGGGTACAAACTAGTTTCCAAAGCATTTGATATACCATGGAACACAGTGAAGACAGTCATCATCAAGTGGAGAAAAAAATGGCACAACAGAGACATTACCAAGAACTGGACATCCCTAAAAAATGTATGAAAAGACGAGAAGAAAACAGGTCAAGAGGCCTACAGCAACATTAAAAGAGCTGCATGAATTTCTGGCAAAAACTGGCTGTGTGTTACATGTGAAAACAATTTCCTTTATTCTTCATATGAATGGGCTACGGGGTAGGGTGGCAAGATGGATGCCTTTTCTTAAAAAAGAAAAACATCCAAACCCGGCTGAAGTTTGCAAAAACAAACATCAAGTCTCCCAAAAGCACGTGGGAAACCATAATTCCAAAAGATATGTTTGGTGCAAAAAAACACTGCACATCACCCAAAAAATACTATACCAACAGTGAAGCATGGTGGTGGCAGCATCATGATTTGGGGCTGTTTTTCTTCAGCTGCAACCGGGGCCTTAGTCAGGGTGGGGGGAATTATAAACAGTTCCAAATCCCAGGCAATTTTGGCACAAAACCTTCAGGCGTCCGTTAGAAATCTGAAGATGAATAGGAAGTTTACCTTTCAGCATGACAACGACCCAAAGCACCCTTTCACAAAAGCATGGCTTCATCAGAAGAAGATTAATGTTTTGAAATGGCTCAGCCAGAGCCCAGACCTAAATTCAATTTAACATCTGTGGGTTGATCAAAGAGAGGGCTGTGCACAGGAGATGTCCTCGCAATCTGACAGATTTGGAACGCTTTTGAAAAGAAGAATGGGCAAATATTGTTACATCAAGATGTGCCATGCTAACAGACTCCTACCCGAAAAGATTGAGTGCTGTAATAAAATCTAGGTGCTTCAACAATGTATTAGTTTAAGAGTGTGCACACTTATGCAACCAGGTTATTGTGAGTTATTTTTTCCCCCTCAAAGATTTCAGTTTGTTTTTCAATTGAATTGTTCACATTATAAATCACATTAAAATGCTAATTAATTATTTAAAAATCATACCAAGTGATTTTCAGAATTTTTGTTTTAGATTCCGTCTCACACTGTTGAAGTGTACCTATGGTGAAAATTACAGACCTCTACATGCTTTATCAGTAGGGAAACCTGCAAAATCAGCAGTGTATCAAATACTTGTTCTCCCCACTGTATCTATGTCTTATTCTTTTATATCGCAAACACCTGGCATTTTAACAGGGGTGTGTAGACTTTTTATATCCACTGTGAAAAGATATCTAAAGCTTTGCAAATGCCAGTCAGTATGTTCAATTATTTATTAAGAAGTTGAAAATCCAGGGATCTCTTGATACCAAGCCAAGGACAGGTAGACAAAGAAAGATTTCAGCCAAAACTGCCAAAAGAATTGCTTGGGGTACAAAAACCCCAAAAGTATCCTGTGGAGAAATGCTCTTGAAAAAGACTGTGTGGTTGTTTTAAGGGGCACAATATGAGGATACTTGAACAAAAATGAGCTGCATGGTTGAGGTGCCAGAAAGAAGCCTTTACTGTGCAAATGCCACAGAAAAGCCCGGTTACAAAATGCACGACAACACCTTAACATACCTCACTGCTTTTGGTGCACTGTAATATGGAGTGATGTGACAAAAATAGAGCTTTATGGTATGGTATGTTTGGAGAGGGGTCAACAAGGCCTACAGTGAACAAAATACCATCCCCACTGTGAAGCATGGTGGTGGCTCACTGATGTTTTTGGGGTGTGTGAGCTCTGGGAATCTTGGGAAAATGCATGGCAAGATGGATGCAACATGTTATGAGAAAATACTGGCAGACAATTTGCATTCTTCTTCACAAAAGCTCGGCATGGGACGGTGTTGGACTTTTCAGCACGACAATGACCCTATGCACAAGGCCCAGTTGACTCTCCAGTGGTTACAACAGAAGAAAATGAAGGTTCTGGAGTGGCCATCACAGTCTCCTGACATTGATATCATCAAGCCACTCTGGGGAGATCTCAAACGTGCAGTTCACGCAAGACGACCAACGAATATTGCATGACCTGGAGGCATTTTGCCACGACGAATGGGCAGCTATACCACCTGCAAGTATTTGAGGCCTCATAGACAACTATTACACAAGACTGCACACTATCTTTGATCCTAAAGGGGGCAATACACAGTATTGTCAGTTAATTTCTTTGTTACCATGTTTTGTTTTATGATTGTGCCGTTATGTTATGATGTACAGTTGAATGTGAATCCCATAAGAAATAAAAGACATGTGTTTGGCCGGCTCACTCAACATTTCTTTACAAATGGTACATATTCCACCAATTCTCCAAGGGTATGCAAACTTTTGAGCACAAGTGTATTTACAGCCACTAACTGTTAAAGTTATCAGCTGTTGACCAAATACCTTTATAAGTCTTTTTTTGAAGTGATTAGTTTTAATAAAGATTGGGAAATCCATCCATTCAACCCCTGAGGTGAGCTGAACTTGGAGAGGTGAGTTACTGAGGAAACATGACTTGCAAATGCTCATGTTCCTCCATATGATTCTTCACTGACAGACAGATGTCTGATAAATGAAGGGGACTCTTCAGCTAGGTGTACACTAGTAAGGTTTTGTGTGCTGACCAGAAGACCTTTTTTTAGCTTGTTTTACAAATGTTTTTTGCAACATCGCCCTGCCATTTTGTCATTTATCATAATTTTTACACATTTCTAGATCTTTTAGCAACCTTTTGCCTTGTTATTTAAAGTGTAGAACACAATATCTTTTTTTCACAAGTATAAAGCAGTGTTGTATCATACACCAAATGCCATACACCCCTTACCCTTGAATCTGGACTTTCAAGCCAGTTCCACTTGTTTTCTCTAATCTTCCCCTCTAATCATGTACAATACTTCAAAACCTCACAGGGTAAGATTTGAATATCCCAGGCGTATACAGTGCTCAAAACAAAGAAGCAATCTCCCCCACATGTCATCTATGCTACACAGTGTTCTTTGTTTTGCCATCTCACTTTTTGTCCACATGCTGAATGGAAGCAAACCTTGAGTTCCTTTGGACAGAAATGCCTGAATGAAAACATCCAGTGCTGCTATTCCTGAATTTATTAACCTTGTGAGAATGCATGAGAAATTGAAAGATTTATGGTTTAAGACGATTTGATGGTTTGTAAATGAACATGTATATTAGCATATAGAGGCAATATATTCACTGGGCCATAAATGTTATCTACAAAAGGCACCGGGGCAGAAAACGGATTGCTAGGTCATAAAAAAATCATAACATTTACCCTACAGGAGGAATATATGGTAAAAATACTACTCCTCAGGGAAAAATAATTACAGTGGGGCTGACCCAGATGTAACCCATTCCCATAGGACTCTGGTCAGAAGTAACGCTCCAGGAAATACAGTGTCATTTGGACAGAAAGTGTTGTGTGTCAAGTGCTTTTCATACCACGGGTCATTCGCTTCTGATGAGCAAGGGTTGATTTAAATAGGGTGCAATCACACAGACATTAACACAACAGAGACACACAGACACACACACACACACACACACAAATACCCCCCCAAAAACACACATGCACACTCACGGGCATTAACATACACTCATTACCAAAGGACATCAGGTTGACTGGTTTTATATACTTTTTGCTTTTTAAATACCTGTTTTGCATAACCATACCAACCTCAGCATTAACGGGAAGACCAATAACAACTTACGAAATTTTCCCTAACAGTTTCGTACCCCATCTGTCGTCACTGAGCTGCTCCATGTACATTACCAGCTGTTTAGAGCTGTGCGCTCCCTCTGCCTGGCAGTTTATTACTATATATAGTCAGTTTGTGTGTAGCTTTTGTGATAAATATCCAACATAACAAACGAACAGCTTCAGGATGTATTTGTTTTAAATGCATTCATCTTCATAATGAGCATGATTACCATGTTGTTTGAAATTGCATAGCCTACCAACCTAGATGAGTGTCGCACTGGATCAGCCCTACGTGATTGTTGTGGTGTGTAGTTGTCAAAACAAGCAAATGATGTACAAGGACAACCAGAGAAAACGTCTGCTGTAGCTTCACTGACGTTTGTAGCTGCTCATCACACGTTACTTGCGTAGCATCCCAAATACGACGTTGACAGTGATATGATGGTACTCTCTTGAGACTTCTCTGATGTACATGTGATGTAACACTAATGCCTATTCCTAACACATAATGCTTGAATAAAAAAAAAAACTAAGCTCTATGTACTACCCTAAACATGACATAAAATCTGGATATCACATTTGCCCTAGTGGGCACTGGCCAGTCCCAAAAAAATTAAGGGAACACTTAAATCACACAGGGGCTCGATTGAGGAAATATATTAAAGATTAAAATCTTTACTGTACATTGTGTAATTCCTTGCAAACAAAATGGTGTCACAATGGCCAACGTAAACCAAAATCAGCAACATTGAAGGCTGGATTCAATCTCACACTGATAATTGAAATCACAGACTGTTCCAACTCACATAGATGAAATTACGACAACTCATAATATGACTCAGCAGTGTGTGGCCCCACATGCCTGTATGCACTCCCAACAACATCTGGGCGTGCTTCTGATGAGACTGTGTATGGTGTCTCCCAGACTTGGATCACGACATTGTGCTTCTGGACAGTCTGTGGAGCTACTTGGTGGCATACATAATGACCCAGAGGTTCTCAGATGAATTCAGGTCTGGGGAACGTGAAGGCCTTTAAATGGCATCAATGCCTTTGTCATCCAGGAAATTCCTACATACTCTGGCCACATGAGGCTGGGCATTCACCAGGTGGAACCAAGGATCCACTGCACCAGCATAAGATCTATCAATGTGTCTGAGGACTTTATCCCAGTATCTAACAGCCGTCAGGGTACTGTTGGCTACCACGTGAAGGTCTGTGTGACCCTCTAAGGATATGCCTCCCCCGACCATCACCTACCCACCACAAAACGGGTCATGCTGGATTATGTTGTAGGCAGCATAATGTTCACGGCATCTCCAGACTTTTTCACGTCTGTCACATGTGCTCATTGTGAACCTGGTCTCATCTGTGAAATGAACAGGGCACAAATGGTGGACCTGCCAATTCTGGTGTACTCTGGTGAATGCCAGTCAAGCTGCACGTTGCTGGGCTGTGAGAACAGATCCCACTATAGGATAATGGGCCCTAATGCCATCCTCATGGAGTCTGTTTCTGACAGTTTGGTCAGAAACATGCACACCAGTTGGAATCTTAATGAAGCTGTCATTGTTCGTGTCGAACACCCCTTCCCCAGTGTCGAGTTTGATCTGAAAACAGAATCATTCTAGAATCAAAGACGAGAATATTACCGTTGCACATCTCACAGAGCACTTTACACCTCCCTACATGTCCCCCCAACATCTCCACCTGAGCCTCCTCCTGAGACAGGCCTTCACACTCTAGTATGGAGGCACTGTTTGGGACGACAAGCCCATCTGTCACGCAATCCTAAACCCTAGAGAGAGCACACACATTCATCTTTACACACATACCCACTTAACTCATAAACTTCCAAATTATTTGACAACGCACAGGGCTCACGGGCAAAATGAATTTCTAGAATAACAACATTTTCATGCAAGTGTTTAGCATGAGAGTCTAATTGTTGTTATGATAGTTGTCCCTTTGTGGTAGAGGGAGAGGAAACAGTGTCATCTGAGGTGAAAGTAGAATTGACTCAGAGAAACTAGGTTGATTCAAAAGTAAGGAGCAATCTGGCCTGATTTCTTCAAAACTAAGAAGACAACTGCTACAATGCTACAGAGTTCCGTTATTTTGAACCGGAGACTTTCCCTCTGTAACAGCATGAAGTGAACCTGTGCACACGCTCAGGTGACCATATGAGAGTGAAGTCCTGTATCTCACTCATCGCAAAACCTGCGGTGTCACTCGTGGCAATGCATTTAGCCTTATCTACCTACCTTTATAACTGGGAGAAGCACCAAGGCAATGGGAGGGAATTGTAGCCTGGTCTATTTGTACTCAGCGTCAATGTCAAGCATATGTTTTTATCACTTGAGTGACAGGAGGTTGGCATGAAAGCATGATTTAAAATGACCCATTTACTGTCACCAAGTGCTGCAGTGTATGCTGGGTAATTCTGGGATAAGAAGTGAGGTCTTTCAAGGAGTAAATAGGAGACAGCTGTGCACTTGCTGAAATCCAGAACTATACCATGAGCTCTGTGACTGAGAAGCAGAACCCAGAAAAAATATCTGCCCAGATACCAGATTTTGAACTTGTTCTTTATAATATACAGTATATATTCATTGACCAATGTGATTTCCAACTAATTTCCCAAAATGATATCTGATACTAATCAGTCTAAGGAAATTCTATGATCTTTCAGAAGTTGTTTTGAAAGTAAATTAATGAAACTTGTTTTTGAGGCTGTGTGTTTGAAATCAGTGAACCTGTGAGCAGTTAATTATTCATGAAGTAAATTGATACAGCTTTAGGCTACTGAATATGTTCCTTTTGCTGGAGGGACTCGTAGCCATTAAAGTGTGTGCAAAGCCAGTGAAGCTTCACAAAAACACGTTTACTCGCACAAATGAAAACATACGCGTACACACACGGGCATACTCATAAACACACACACACACACACACCCACACACACTGACACACTGGTTCGATCACTTCCTGTCCCCTAAGCGGCCGTCTGGGACTAAGACAAACTGCCCATCCTACCTCAGCAGAGCGCCAAGGCCAAAGGGCACGCTAGGCTAAGACCCGGGAGTTTTTGATTGTTTATAAATATGGTAGTGATTAAATGGTGGACCCTGAGGGTTACAGCCAGGTGGTGCTATCAGTCTGTTTATGATGAATTTATGACAGAGACCCAGGGGACTTAGGGGAGAGCGTGCCAGCTGCGGTGCCTGCAGCGCTGAGCGTAGGAGCTCAGGGCGCCGTCTCAGCCCCAGACGTGTCTACAGCTACCCAACTCAGTCACAGAAAACCGCTCAGCCAGCCTCAGGCCGAATCCTAACCAGTACTACGTCCGCTGTTGAGTGCCCTACGCGCCCCAGCGAGAAGCGGTGGACCGCTGGGAATAGAAAGATGATCGGAAACAAGGACTTTCCAGTGATATATTACTTATCATTCCAGCAACAGAACAGGACTGAATCAAGCAAATATCAGCGGCACATAATACGCTCCACTGTTTTCTATGCTCGTATATTTCTTTGTTGCAGTTTTTATACGTAATCCCGGGGGGGTGGATGGGGAGGGAGGGCTTGGGTCCTTTTCTGCATTCCTAAACAATTAAATGCTTTTTCAGAAAAGCAGAAACAAGACAGATTGACCCGAATACCTCAGCTGTATTAACATCTCTCAACTCAATTGCGTTATCGTACAAATAGGTCATCTTATGGCTTTACAACTGGCCACCTGACATTCCTCGCCCCAGGAATTGATATGATAATTCAATTAGGTCTACAGAGGGACTTGTTAGCAGATAAATAAATAAGTCTGCTTTTAAGGGAACTTCTAAAATCTGCAAGTATTGGCTTTAATGTTATTTTAGGGCTTAAGACAAACACAATTTTTAAATAAACATCTCAAATTGAACATTAACTCAAAATTGGCTTTCTTGCTCTTTATCTTGTTTATCTTTGCCAGTGTGGATCCAGGACCAATAGTAGGTTATCGATCGTGACTTAGAAGTAGTCTCATATCAGGCCTACTTTTAGATAAATAAAAAGAGTCTATGGTGGATAGGAAGATATACTTCTTACCTTGGGAACATCTATGTTTGAGAATTATTTTGTTTCTGACAACTTCTGACAGGTATTTGGTCTGCCATCTTTATAGAAGTATGAAAGCAGAATGTTTTGTTTTCTCATTCACAGATCACTTTGAGTGGCAATTCATACCCTCTAGTTTCCTACAACTTACCACAGATGAGAGAAATGTTTCATGTAAAATGTTTGTATTTTACCTGGTCATGCGTTACACAAATCTATACTTTTGTATTTCAAAACACCTACAGGGATACCTATGGTGGCCTGAAAGTGCAAAACACCACCGCTAATGCAATTACAGACACCCAATAAAAAGACTCATGCCAATAGAGCAAATTACAGACACCCAATAAAAAGACTCATGCCAATAGAGCAAAACACAACCACTAATACAATTACACCCCCCAATAAAAATACTCCTCCCAATAGGGCAAAACACAACCAGTTAGGGGAAGTATCCAGTATATTTATTATTGGTGAGTAATTTTAATCACTCTCAAACTACATTTAATTTTTGTCAATACATGTATGGAAATACGTCATAAAAACTATGTTATGGTTTTGTTAGTTCATTGCAGTCAATCTGAAAAAAATCCTACGACAGTTCAACAATACATTGAAGTCCAAGTGACATTGATCCCTTCTTACTGATTGCAATGTATTTACATGTGCATGTTTGAGACATGCTATGGACGACTTGCTGAAGACATTACTTTACATCTCTTTCTCAAAATCTGCCTTATCATACCCTTTATTTGATGAAGGTGACTGACTGAATTAATATATATATTTTATCATATTGTGTTTTGGGGTATAAAAAGTGTTGTGTTACAAAATCATCACTTCAGACATTTCAAAGCTCATATGATAGCCACATGGAAACACATATTGCAATAAATATCTTAGAAATGTCTGATAATTTGATTTTTATTCAATTTATTATCATCTACACACACACACACAAACACACATCCACTCCCTCCCCCTATGGCTCACTGTTTCACTCCAAATTCTTCCCACATTCTCCAGAGGGTGACATCTAGTAATTGAATAAAACATTTCAGGGCTATATATATATATATATATATATATATATATATATATATATATATATATATCAATCTATGAAGATGCCAGTGATGGTTTGCTGACAGAAAGTGGCATGGAAGTCAGTGGAGTCTTAACCAAGGGTTTACCCCAGGAGCGGGTGCCATATTACTGTAAAGTGTTCTCCAATTTCAGTGTACTGTGGGATCCTCTTACTGCTCAGAGGTAATGAGAGGGAATCAGTGAACTGGTGAAGCTTGAAGGACCAAACTCCAATGATACAGCAGACTGGCCTTTGTCCAGAGTCAGACCCATCACATACACACACACCTGGCTAACCCATCACTGCCTTTCTGTCCAGGCATTCTAGACCATCACTACAGGCAGAGAAACCAATTAGGCCTCTGAAAGTCAGCTCAACCTGCACCAAAGTTTTTAAACTCTGTTTTTTCCCCTCACCCACTCAAATAACCACTGTACAGCAACGGTATGAGCAAGTGTTTAGTTTGAACACTGTCAACAAAGGCCAGAGACTGAATATACGTGATATTTTACACTTTATCCTGAAATATAGTGGTCTTTAAATAATTCTTTTTTTCTCCTCATGATTTAGATCTCCATGAGTCTCAATTTTAAACTGCACACGAGTATTTAACTGAAAAATATGTTAGGAACCCCAGAACAGTGTCCCTGGGGCGCATTACTGTACATTTGCGGATGTTAGTAACAATTGTTTGCTTTACTCTTTTATACACTCTTTGTATTTCAGTGTCTTAGTGGTCTCAAGTGAGTGATCAGTTATTTTTGTCCGCTTTTGCTGAATCACAGCACCAATCAATAATTCCCTCTCTGCCTTCTGTTATTGCTGGCAAGCCATTAATTAGAACCAATGTACAATATATCTCCATGTGCTTGACTAAGCTGCTGGGAAATTCTGACAATTAAATGAGAAAGAGTATTAGAGAGAGAGTTGATTTTAGCCTAGATTTCATCATAGGCACATTTAAACTATGAGAGACAAAAGGAGAAAGAAAAATCCAGAGAATCACATTGTAGGATTTTTAATGAATGTATTGGTAAATTATGGTGGAAAATAAGTATTTGGTCAATAACAAAAGTTCATCTCAATACTTAGTTATATACCCTTTGTTGGCAATGACAGAGGTCAAACGTTTTCTGTAAGTCTTCACAAGGTTTTCACACAATGTTGCTGGTATTTTGGCCCATTCCTCCATGCAGATCTCCTCTAGAGCAGTGAAGTTTTGGGGCTGTCGCTGGGCAACACGGACTTTCAACTCCCTCCAAAGATTTTCTATGGGGTTGAGATCTGGTGACTGGCTAGGCCACTCCAAGACCTTGAAATGCTTCTTACGAAGCCACTCCTTCGTTGCCCGGGCGGTGTATTTGGGATCATTGTCATGCTGAAAGACCCAGCCACGTTTCATCTTCAGTGCCCTTGCTGATTGAAGGAGTTTTCACTCAAAATCTCACGATACATGGCCCCATTCATTCTTTCCTTTATACGGATCATTCATCCTGGTCCCTTTGCAGAAAAACAGCCCCAAAGCATGATGTTTCCACCCCAATGCTTCACAGTAGGTATGGTGTTCTTTGGATGGAACTCAGCATTCTTTCTCCTCCAAACACGACGAGTTGAGTTTTTACAAAAAAGTTATATTTTGGTTTAATCTGACTATTTGACATCCTCCCAATCCTCTTTCGGATCATTCAAATGCTCTCTAGCAAACCTCAGATGGACTGGACATGTACTGGCTTAAGCAGGGGGACACGTCTGGCACTGCAGGATTTAAGTCCCTGGCGGCGTAGTGTGTTACTGATGGTAGCCTTTGTTTCTTTGGTCCCAGCTCTCTGCAGGTCATTCACTAGGTCCCCCTGTGTGGTTCTGGGATTTTTGCTCACCGTTCTTGTGATCATTTTCACCCCACGGGGTGAGATCTTGCATGGAGCCCCGGATCGAGGGAGATTATCAGTGGTCTTGTATGTCTTCCATTTTCTTATAATCGCTCCCACAGTTGATTTCTTCACACCAAGCTGCAAACCTGTTGCAGATTCAGTCTTCCCATCCTGGTGCAGGTCTACAATTTTGACAGCTCTTTGGTCTTGGCCATAGTGGAGTTTGGAGTGTGACTGTTTGAGATTGTGGACAGGTGTCTTTTATGCTGATAACAAGTTCAAGTAGGTGCCATCAATACAGGTAACGAGTGGAGGACAGAGGAGCCTCTTAAAGAAGAAGTTACAGGTCTGTGAGAGCCAGAAATCTTGCTTGTTTGTAGGTGACCAAATACTTATTTTACTGAGGAATTTACCAATAAATTCAAATTTTGTCTCTCATAGTTGAAGTTTACCTATGATGAAAATTACAGGCCTCTCTCATCTTTTATAGTGGGAGAACTTGCACAATTGGTGGCTGACTAAATACTTTTTTGCCCCACTGTATATGGTCAGTCAACAGTGTTGCCAGCCATCCAGATAGAGGGAGGGGGTTCATTCAAAAAGCTAAGGAAAGAATAAATGCTATCTGCTGGAATGCTTTGTGCCATGATGAAGGGTTCATCGTTAGGGCGTGTTATGTTTTTTTTGTCAGTGGTGATGGACAGGTGTGTCCTCCCCTGAGGGAGCTTTGTTTCTTGGAGAGTAGTCTATCTCTTGCCTCTAATCCACAGGCCGCTGGGAATTAAATTACTTTTGTTATGGTATGAGGGAGCAGAAGCAGTCTATTCTAAAGCTATGATGGCCTTGGCGTCTTTGTATGAGTACAGATTTGGTCTATGTGAGTGCATTGTATCGTCAACAAGGAAAATTAAGAGTGGGAGAAAAAAATCATTCAAAAAAGTGGTAGACAGTACTGACTGAAAGCACACCACGCGTCCACGATAAAAGCTTCAAATCACATGTCTGCTTGTGAAAAACAAACACCAGATAAATTAGAGAAAGGGGATATAGAAAGCTTGTGAATCCTTCCATGGCGAGGAGATGGTAGCTGCATCAGAGAACCCGTTAGTGAGTTAGCTACATGGACTATCTGCATCCTGAAATCCAAGAGGCCTCAAGAGAAGAAAGGAACTAGAAAATAAAGAAACCTCATAATTTCACCTTGAGTGCATTTTCTTATCAAGGGTCCCTCTCTCATTCTACCTCTCCCTCTCTGTCTCTTTTTTCTCTCCCACTCATTCCGTACAATTTCCCCCTTCTCTCTCCTTCTGTTACTCAACTCCCTTCCTTTCACTCTGTGAGCAGTGTTGGTTGCATGCGACAGGGGGACAGGAGTGTGTGTGTGTGTGTTTGCGTTGGGGGGAGGGGTTGGGGACAGTGTGGTCTGTCAGTGTGAGTGGTGCCCACTGGAGCCTGACTGTCTGATTGTCAAAGCCTGTGGAAAAACAATGCCCTCACTGGGAAAACATGGCCATTCCTCAGCAATAACTCCTATCCAGGCAGCCTGGGCTGTGCTGTGTTCAACATCTACACACTGTTACAATGGGAACATATATTGGACGAACCAGAAAAAGGACAGAGTGATGGCAATCCAACTGATCAGACAAGGACATGGAAAAGGAAGGATCAGAATGAATATTAGAAGGTCTAGAAGGTGTACAGGGTTGGTCTTTTGTGAACCAACAAACGGATAAGGAGTGCTAATGTTTTGAGCAATCAGCTTGCAAAAAACTAGCCTTAATTTCAACAGTGTATAAAAACAACCTGAAAAAAACATACATACACAGCTAAACAGAAATCCTTAGAACTTGATTGTATATATATTCTTGGGGATGTTATGCTTCATTGGAGAAATTAGGGAAAGATAGGAGAAAGTGTTTTTGTAGGAGGCAGTGTCGTGGGACCAGCATACATCACGAATAGTTTGTCTTGAAGTGTATGTTCTATATTTAAGAGCTATATGACAACTCAGGCAATTTATTTCATCTCTAAGATAATTTTCTTTACTATTTTACTAATCAATCAAATGTACTTCATGAAGCCCTTTATACTTCAGACAAAAAGCGCTTATATTCATCAGCCTAAAATTCCACAGAGCAAACAAAGCAACAAAAACACTGAAGCACAGTGGGTCGGAAAATCACCCTAGGAGGGCAGGAACATCGGACAAAACCTAGAGGAGTCAGACACTGAGAGGTGGCCAGTCCTCATCTGGCTGTGCAGGGAGGAGTATATGACATTAAGGCAATTCTTCTTCAAATACATTTATATGCTGAGATGACCAGCAGCTCTTGTTCCCTAGATCCCCCTCTCCCAAATATGTCATTTTTTGTTCAAATGGTTAGGGTTTTACAGACAACATCATGATAATGGTATTTCCCGGATCCTCAGTGTGATAAAAGCCTGCATTTCCCAAGCCCCATGCAATTCAAAACATGAATGGCATTTACTGGTAGAGCCCAACGGACACTGAATAACCAGGATGTCTCTATCATAAACACACATGGAGATCTAAACATGATATCTGGGAAATGAGCAGACCAATGGACATTGTCTGCAAAGTACAGACCAAGGGCTATAGAACTTCTGTTAACACATAATGGAAAAAAACAAGCTCACACACGCAGCTTCGATATCCTTAGCTGTAAAATATATCTTGGAATTAATTAGGCATTTAATTCATTACTTATGACAAATGGGACACTTTTGCCATGTAAATACGTCACACAGCAGATGAGACCATAGTCCAAAACCAGCAAGAAGAAAATTGAGCAAAAGAAGTAGATGGAAAACAATCACTGACAGGAGAAATTAATAGGAAAAGGATGAGAAGGGGTGATGACACATTTATACAAGAAAAGACAAAGATCCATCCACTCTTCTCATCTCCTGAAATGAACGGCAGAAGTACCCAAGGGGTTGTGTGCCAAATGGGAGCTGTAACCCTGCAGTGCAATAGGGAGAAGGGCACCATTTAGATTGATGTTTCCTACGGCAATCACAGCTTGAGCTCTGTTATCAACTGACTGCATCTCGTCTCCAAGTTGATTATGCAGATTACCCTGTGTTAAGAGTTGGGTCTCCATCTCAGAAATTAATTCCACCATAATTCCCCACCACACTTAATCTGCAGCTAATCCATCAGACGCCTTCTAAAGAGTAATGGTATTAGAGCAGTTGAGCTTTCGATAACTCTTTGGTTGCTTGTATGCATGTCAGCCTCTCCAGGTTCAGAGTGGAGGGGAGATTGACTGCATTGCCGTGGAACTTTGTTTTGGGTGTATACATGTTGAGGGTTTTGAACTGTCTTTTGAGGCTGTTGGTATTGTACAGTTAGCAAAACATCTTCACCACACAAGGTACTCAACCTGAGGTCTTTTCTTAATCCCTGCACAAGGGCTGGGAGTGCACAGTCAAAATACCACAATGTCCACTTGGAACTCTCTGCCAGCCCAGCCAGGTAACTTGAGCTAGTAATAAAAACAGTTTTAAAAAACCTTATTGCACAAGAGACTCAGACATTATTATGCATTATGTACTTTACTGTGTATTGTGAAATACATTTTTGTGTTTATATGGGCCCAGTGGGCTACATTATATTTTACTATATGTATTGTACCTGGCTGTATTTTGATTTTAGTTTGGACCCCAGGAAAGCAGCCTCTAGGGCTAATGAAAAATTGTTCTTTGACAACTAGCAGTGTCATACACATTTCAAGTACATAGTTCAAAATCAAACCCAAAATATGAATATATTAATTATATTTAAAAAAATAAAAAAGCTACTGTGGGAATACTTTGATTCATTTTTTTGATTTACCTTAACTTATGCTGAGAAAATTACAGACCAGTTTCTTACATGTGCATCCAGTACCATCATAAAACATACAAAATGGAAATACATCTCATTTAAAAGAGAGTCAGGGGTCCCAGCCAACTGACGTTCTATACTGTGCAAACGTTTTAACTAAAGTTTAACTAAAGCCATATCTTTGGGTAATAAGTGTTTATTTGTTAATACATTGTTATTTTTACAAATAACTTACAAAACAGTTAATTTTGCACAGCACTGTATATAATAGACAATAGTATATAAATGTGTACAACAATCTACAAAAGTGACAAAATGCAAAACTGAATGAGTAATTGCATCCAGAGTTTTGAGACGGCAGCTTCGTGGGGGACCAGCACTGGAGGATCAGGGCAGGGGAGTGTCACCGGAGTTCTGGTACGGGGGATCGGCATGGCATTTCTGGTGCCAGGGGACCGGCACTGGATTTCTGGTGCTGTGGGACCGGTAATGGATTTCTGGGGTGGGGCTCTGTCTTAGGACCTTTTCAAACACCAGGCAGATATCTGCTGTGATTTGCTGCACAGTCCTAGTTTGGTCTGTAATTATGTCATGGTTCTAATGAAGCACGACACAAGGAGCAGAATTGGGGAACATCCTCTTAATTGTTATCTTCCAAGTTACTGCACAGAAAACCAACAAAAGTCAAGAAAAACCACAACCCGAAGAGTGGCAAACATAAAGCAAACTCCAAACAATGACCGACAACTTAGGATGACTTAAATAGTATCCCAATCAGAGGCAATAGGGAGCAGCTGCCTGTGATTGGGGATGATTAAGATCTAAGACTTAATCTTTGTACACAAATGGCCTATTTCTCTCAAATATTGTTCACAAATATGTCTAAATCTGTGTTAGTGAGCACTTCTCCTTTGCCGAGATAATCCATCCACCTCACAGGTGTGGCATATCATGATGCAGATTAGACAGCATGAGTATTGCACAGGTGTGCCTTAGGGTGACCACAATAAAAGGCCACTCGAAAATGTTCAGTTCCATCACACAGCACAATGCCACAGATGCAATTGGCATGCTGACTACAGGAATGTCCACCAGAGCTGTTGCACGTGAATTTAATGTTCATTTTTCTACCATTAGCCGTCTCCAAAGGAGTTTCATATAATTTGGCAATACATCCAACCGGCCTCACAACCACAGACCATGTGTAACCACACCAGCCCAGGACCTCCACATCCAGCATCTTCACACCCAGTATTCACAATATTTGAGAGAAATAGGCCTTTGTGTACATAGAAATTATTTGAGATCAGCTCATGATTAATAGGGGCCAAAACAAAAGTGTTGTGTTTGTAATTTTGTTCAGTGTTGTAGCTCACATTATATCATTTCTATTAAAGCAAACCATTTCAATCTTAAGATTCTTCACAGACCAGACTTCATGAGGTTTTTGGCAAGAGGCGTTGATAACAAAAGCAATGCATTGCATATTCTTTGTTTAACTTTGATTTAATACCAACCTACAATTCAACAGAATTATGACATTTTTGAAAGTCAGACAGCAGGGGGTTAACAGTTTGTGCAAAAGAGGGAGGAGACACAGCGTACTGAACATCGACATAACTATGAAAGTTACAATGTCTTATTGAGTGACAGATATCATACATATAGTGAATGATAAAGGACACAATATTAAACCATGTGGAAAGATTCTACCTTCTACCCTTTCAAGGCTTTTCCCTTTTCTCAAACCTCTTAGCCTTTTACTGCAGTGGGCTAAATTACAGTCCCTAGTGGTGTGCAGGTCAACTGTTTTTCTACCCTCCCGCAATTCCTGATTATCCATATAGTATATATATCCATATAGTTAAGGGTTAAGTACAATTCTGAAGCTTGAACTCGACCATATGCCACATGGAGTTCCATAAGCCACATACAGTTGCTGTAACATAAAGTAAAAAAATGCTACTAGAACCTACAGTTCATGCCTGTATTAGACCATATGCTTACTTTACAGATAAGCAAGCTAGTCTCTTCCAACATGGAAGTAAGAGATCCTTATATCATTCACTTTTTTGACCTAACAATGCTATTCAATATTCAACTTGACCACAACTCACCCGCTATTTATCCCAAAAATACTATTTAGTTTTTTGACTTAATAGCCCACCCGATCGGCCCATTTAACAGCAAGACATGTGGGTTATGAAATAGATTGGAAATGTATTTCAATTTAAATGTCTTCAACATTATTACACTTTAAAATAGGAGAAAAATACATAGTTAAATGCCTGTACACTGAAGTCACTAAGTAGAGATGCTCATGGTGTCAATATTCCCACCTACTGAGTCTACAGCATCTTGTAAACATGTACCCCCAAAATTAACCAGATGTCCTATTTTAAGTCTGTAAAGATTAACAGCTATATATAATAAGGCCTAAGTGTCCCCTAGTGGATTAATGTCGAGGTGATGATGTATGGTCCGCTGAAACTAATAACTATGTCTCTGTCATAAGGGAGGCTGATAAAAATGTGATTTGGCTTGCTACCATAGGGGGCCTGTTTGAGCTAGCTTCTAATGTATAATTCATGTTTATTTTTTATAACACAAATATTCTAAAAATGATTGACCAGACGGCCTCCAAATTGTGCTGTTTTTTTAGAGGGTCCCTAAAATATCACATTCACATACAGTGAGGGAAAACTATTTGATCCCCTGTTCATTTTGTGCGTTTGCCCACTGACAAATATATTTTTTTTTTAACACTGAGACACAGAATAACAACAAAGAAATCCAGAAAAAAGCATATAAAAAATTTTATGAATTGATTTGCATTTTATTGAAGGAAATAATTATTTCATCATTTGGCTTGATTCATGTGTCCTTCAAAGACAAATCTGCTAGATTCCAGCCTTGCTGAAGCATCCCTCCACCAAATTTCACAGTGGGTGCACACTGTGGCTTCTCCAGGTCTCCGTCTAACCATTAGTTGTGTTGGGCAAAGCTGAAGATGACCTTCCAGCCTTCCTCTACGGTCCAATCTTCATGGCCTTTTACAAACTTCAGCCTGGCTCTTCTTTGCGCCTCATTGATGAAAGGCTTATTTCTAGCTTTGCACAACTTCAGCTCTGCCCCTAGAAGCCTGTTTTGAACCGTCCTCACCGTGCACTTCACCCAGCTGCTTTTTGCCATTCTTTTTGTAGGTCACTTGATGTTATCCTATGGTTGTTGAGTGACATTCGAATTAGTTGACGGTCATTTCGGTCAGTGGACAGTCGTTTTCGCCCTCTGCCAGTCTGTAGCTTTGTTGTCCCCAATGTCTGTCGCTTGACCTTTTTTTATGAACAGCCATCTTTGAATTTTTTAAGATGGAAGCAACCTGACGCTCACTGTATCCCTCTGCCAGTAAAGCCAAAATGGAACCCTTATTTTCCTCTCTCAAAGCTTTTCTTTCCAACTCTTTTGTCATGCTGAATAATTTTTTATTTTTTATTAATTTGAAATTCTACTTGAACAGTTTTTGCCATCCAGCTGGTCCTTTTGCAAGAGGATTGTGATGACCACAGCAGTGATTTTTATACTTTTCCTCGTTAAATTAGATTTAGATCAGATAATCACCTAATCAGTACCTCATTAAGGAAAATGAGGTGTGCCTGTCTTGGAATTTAACAGACACTGGAATGGAATGGCTGCCATACATGTAGAGATGCTGATTTAAGGAAAATTAGGAGTGGTCTCTTAATTTTATCCAGAGCTATATATCGTGTGTGTATGATTGATTTTGGCTGCTCGAATAGTTTAAATGTATGCATGTTTCAGCCTAAGGAAAAAAGCCTAAGGATGAACTATTAAACAAAACACACTTGAAACAATATCTTAACAACATTAGTTGGATGACTGACATTGCCATGAAACAGATTATGCGCCCAAGAATATATGTAGGCTAAATATATTGCTAGGACATTAATTTCCTACCAAGGTAGCCACTGTTTTGGTTACCACAAATTAATACATATATTAAATGACTCCTGATATTTATTATATGTATAACTGTGGAACGAAAACCTTGGTACGATTGCTCAATGTACTTAACCCGTGGGCTGCGTCGCCTCGCTGTTTGCCTTCGCTCCAATTCAGAAATATGCCGCATTGCAAGTCCCACCGCCCAAAGTTCCGTAACTTTCGAAAAGTACTACCCCCAAGCAGGGACTATTTTGGGGAAAAATGTAGTCCTTGGTTCTAGTCCCTGGTTCCTGTGCTGGAAGCGCAGTGAGTTCCTTGGAAGGTTCCTAGTTCCTGGGTATAGTTCCTGTGGTGGAAACGCAGCTTTAGTAATTTGTTAAAGCATGTTAGGTAGTGATTACAGCCTCAAATTTTCTTGGGTTTGATGATACAAGTTTAGTGCACCTGTATTTGTTGAGTTTCTACCATTATTCTCTGCTGATTCTATAGAGCTCTTTCAGGTCGGATGGGGAACATTACTGCAAAGCCATTTTTAGGTATCTCCAGAGATGTTTGATTGGGTTCAAGTCCAAGCTCTATATGGTCCACTCAAGAACATTCATGGACTTGCCCCAAGGCATTGTCTTGGCTGTGTGCTTAGGGTTGTTGTCATGTTGGAAGGTGAACCTATGCACATTCTGAGGTCGTGAACACTCTGGAGCAGATAATCTTCAAAAATCTCTCTGTACTCTGCTCTGTTAATTTTTCTATCTATCCTGCCGTTCTTTGATGTTGAGAAACATCCTCACAGCATAATGTGCCAGCAACGCCCTTTACACTATGTATGGCACTGGCCATGTTATGAGCAATACCTGGTTTCCTCCATTGAGTTCAATCTTAGTTTCATCAAAAAAGAGTATCTTGTTCCTCGTGGTCTGAGGTAAATTTATTGCCTTCTGGCAAACTCTAAGCGGGCTGTCATGTGCTTTATAGAGCCCCGCCTTTACAATAAAGGCCTGATTGATGGTGGTTGTTTTCTGGAATGTTCTCCCATCTCTTCAGGGGAACTCTAGAGCTCTGTCAGGGTGGCCATTGGATTATTGGTCACCTCCCTTTGTTAGGGAGATTAAGGTAGTTCCAAACTTACTCTATTTAAACATGGTGGAGGACATTTTTTTATACTGTTATGATGCTGTTTCCCAGTTCTGGGCTCCGACAGAAATCTCAGACAGAATCTCCTTTACTGATTACAGGTTAATTCTTCAGAAAATAATGTGTGCCCTCCTTTATCCACTTAAAGAACAATACAAATTTGGCATTTTTTAAATACAGTTTTAAATATACTCTAGTTCGCAATTTCAGTTTTTGCTATGGGAAGAAAGAAGGTTGCAATGTAATAACACATTCATGCAAATATTTCAATTTCAGAACAGGGGGATATATTTTTACAGAAAATGTCTTACAGTTTTACATATATTGCAATTAATTGTGTAATACTATTAAGACATCTGTCAGGCAGGTAAGTCAGGCATGCTAAATTAAACACTGAAGGTATATAAATATTTAATATTAATACACAGTAGTCAAATAGTATTGAATACAATTGTGGTAAAGAATGTGAAATTGATAGCCCAATAGTGTGTTGTTATGAATAATTAAATGGCAGCATTCATAAAATTCATCTTAAAAGTATTTTTTTTAAGTATGAGGAAAGTGGAGATGCAGAAGTGATATGATGCAACAAAATAATTTACCTGGCTTTCATAATTAAAAGACAGCATGACAATGTTTTCCTGTAATTTGCTGGATATTGAGAATGTGATAATATTGTGTGGGTTGACAGCACAGAGTGGATGAGTAGAACACAGCAAAGTGCAATTTAGAATGTCCAATATCAAAATATATTACAATATTTTCTATGTGTGTGTGTTTTTTGAACCACTAAGCAGATTTAAATGAGGTTCCACACTTCTTAGTTACATACTCCCATCAGTGACAGACTGAATTGTGGGCATTTTTATTCATTATTGCGCATTAGCATGTATTTCCATATATTAGTATGGAGTGCAGCGTGGCGTGGAGGCAAAGGGTGACTACTGAAACAACAGGAAGGAATATGTTCTACCACAGCCTCTGGGCCTCAGTGGGTGACTGTTTCAAATGTAGTATATATGTAGCACAACCAATGCAGATCTTTGAAGTCAGAGTAGTGCAGGGAAAAACGACAGGGAGCATTCATTGGCAAGTGGGATTTATAATATTTTTCATGGGTAACAAGGGGATCCGATAATCTGTGAAAAAACAATAAAAACAACAATAGGGACAGAATTTATAGGATAATATCCAAATTAAGATCAAAGAACTGTTTTTGCACATCAGAAAGAACAAAAACATGGGAGAACCACTAAGTTGGAAGCCTTACTGTTTCCCTTGTTTTGTTTTTATGTCCTGTAGATTAAATGTTCATATTTTATCTATTTTAACTGGTGCCGCCTTTGGTACTTTGCTGTTCTACTGTACTCAAAAGAAGTTAAGTGCCTTTTTGTTTTTGATGATTAGTTGGCTTTTTATTGCAATCGAGTATTTTGTTTCTGTTGTCAATAGGTCAGTTAATCTGTGCAGTTTTGTAACAGTTTCTTTGTTTTTGGAATTGTTTGCCGTGTAAATTCACTGCCAGGCTAGTAGGGGTGTGGTTTGGTGTGCTTTCAACAGGTATTTGGGCTTCTTCATTTCATCAAGCGATATTTTGTCTAGCAGCAGTGTAATCTCCTTCACCTAAGTCTGTCACGGAAACATAGAAAGTTCTATCGAAATCATCTTGGCCTATGCTGCCCTCCAGGCCCTTACAGAAGCAAAGATTTCCCAAGAACACACAGTTACTCTGGCTGCTCTCTCTACACACTCATGTTCTCATCCTCTACAAAATACACAGATCAGCCATAACATTATGACCACCTTCCTAATATTGTGTAGGTCCCTCTTTTGTTGCCAAAACAACCCTGACCCGTCAAAGGCATGGACACCACTAGACCTCTGAAGGTGTGCTGTGGTATCTGGCACCAAGACATTAGCAACAGATCCTTTAAGTCCTGTAAGTTGCGAGGTGGGGCCTCCTGGGATCGAACCTGCTTGTCCAGCACATCCCACAGATGCTCGATTGGATTGATATCTGGGGAATTTAGAGGCAATTCAACTTGTTGTTGTTTCTCAAACCATTCCTTAACCATTTTGTTTTGTGGCAGGGCACATTATTCTGCTGAAGAGGCCAATGCCATCAGGGAATACTGTTGCCATGAAAGGGTGCACATGGTCTGCAACAATGCTTAGAAAGGACGCATAGTTGTGTGTTGAGAAAGCCCATATCCTGAAGGGAACATTGCACATTCCTCACACAGATATTTTTTGAGTGCTCAGCATTGAATGCAGATGTTATTTGAGGCAGTGTTGCCCTTCTATAGTGTGAAACTGTCCCGAATGGGAGTGGGGACCCAATCGCGGAAAGGAAGGGCAAAGGGGAAGAGACAGGTAGGGTGACCGGAGTCAGGCAAGGAATCGAAACTCAGGCGGCAGAGGTACTCACCGGTGGCAGGCAGAGTAGTTGCGGACAGGCAGTAGGTCGGATCGGTACACAGGCGGACGGCAGAAGTACAGACAGGTAGCAGGCAGAGTAGTCAGGAACGGGCAGAAGGTCGCCATACGGGCTGGCAGCAGAAGTACAGACAGGTAGCAGGCAGAGTAGTCAGGAACGGGCAGAAGGTCGCCATACAGGCTGGCAGCAGAAGTACAGGCAGGGAGCAGGCAGAGTAGTCGGGGACGGGCGATTGGTCGGTACACAATAAATCCGAACTGAATGAAAACTCGTAGACTGCTGGGAAGTTCATGTGATAAAGACAATGATCTGGCAGGGAAGGGATGACAGGAATCTGTAGATATACTGCAGGTAACGAGGTGAGTGAAATTGTAATCGTGGATTGTGAAAGGTGTGGGAGTGGATGACGGGCAGGTGTGTGAACGGCTCAGGGACGCGAGGACCTGCCTCCATGAGATCGCGGAGGCGGGGTTGTGACAGAAACAATTCAAGCCAGCCGACAGTGGTCATGTTCTCCCAATCTTTTTATGGCCACACTGCTGTCAGAAGAATTTGGATGTTTTGCCAGAATTCTTGTATTCACGGTACATCATTGAAATGATAGTATGTCAAAATCCAAACTTCCAAACTCCTCTACCTTTGAAATGCTATGACCCATCTTACGAGCATCAACTATTAAACCATGTTGAAAATTGCTTAAATCGTGATAACTTTATCACGGAGGAAACAGCTCTAGATGCTTCTACAGATGTCTATCGCTTGATATATGCACTGGCAGACACAACCAATGACGTGCATGGGTGGCGTTGCTATGTATTTTGTATGAACTTGTCTGTACCATTTTTTCTGGCACTTCAGTGTAGTTTGCAGATACAGTTCATTGGAGATTTTATTTCAAATAATTTAACTCACATGGCTATCTTCTGATTTTCCAATCATTCTAGCAAAAAAATGCTGATATAAGGTATGTATACAGTGGCTAACATTTCCCTTGAAACTGTAGTGCATGGGTGTTCAGAACAAAAAGGACCACACATCTCCACATTTGCTGATATTACGTATAACGTACCCTCCAATAAACAAGTCTTGACCTCTTATAATAAACCCCAAAATAGCTGCTCTTCAAGACCCCTCCCTGGCTCAACATAATCAATTATACCAGTGGTTAAATTGGGATTTCAGAGGGAGCCCTACTATCTACTTGCCAGTTGTTTCTAAAATGTTAAACTGCTGGCCAGTTTAACATTTAGAAAACAAAAAGTATGAGAGCTCAGCTCTCCCAGGTCCATTTCAACCTCATATGCAGCAGGTTAGTTCTTACCCAATTTAACCTCGGACATCTGCCTACCTTGTTTTTTTTCTTTTTATAACTCATATTTCCTACATTGTTAACCATCCAAATTTTAAGTTGTTTATTTTCTGATTATAGGCTTGCCATGTTGGATTATTGATTACATGTCTACCGATTTTGTGACCTCAGGAGGTCTCTTAGACAAATTTCAGTCAGGCTTCCGACCCCACCACAGTACTGAAACGGCCCTGATTAAAGTCTTAAATGATATACGGCTGAATACTGATTCAGGTAAAATAACTGTTCTAGTTCTACTAGATCTCAGTGCAGCCTTTGACACTGTAGATCAGGGGTCTCCAAACTATTCCACAGAGGGCCGTGTGTCTGCAGGTTTTCTCTCTCTCCTTGTACTTGATTGACTAATTAGGCTACTGATTGGTTAATATCTACCGTCACCTGGTTGGGTAGGTGTGAACTGGGAACCAATTTATAGGTAAAACCAAAAACCCGCAGACACACGGCCCTCCGTGGAATAGTTTGGAAAACCCTGCTGTAGATCATAGAACACTTATAGACAGGCTGGAAAATTGGGTAGGACTTTCTGGGACAGTCCTTGAGTGGTTCAGATAATATCTAGATGGCCGGAGTTATTTTGTCACCATTGGTAATCATGTATCTGATAGGGTGGGTATGACATGCGGAGTTCCACAGGGATCAGTTCTCGGACCGCTTCTGTTCAAGCTCTATATGCTACTTCTGGGCCAGATTCTACAGAACAACAGCATTAACTACCACAGCTATGCCGATGATACAAAAATATATATGTCTCTCGAACCGTATGACAACAGCTCAATAGACTCTCTGTGTCACTGTATAGAGCACATAAATACCTGGATGAACCAAAATAGTCTACAATTAAACAAAGATAAAACTGAGATTATTGTGTTTGGCAACAAAAATAAAAGAACAATTATTAATAAAGAGTTGGACGCTCGGGCCCTTAAAACCAAGGATCAAGTCTGTAATCTTGGTGTTCTGATAGACTCAGACCTCACATTTAACTGTCATATCAAATCGGTCACCAAAACAGCATTCTACCATCTGAAAAATATATCCAGAATCAAAAGCTTGGTGTCCCAAAAAGACCAAGAGAAGCTCATCCATGCTTTTATCTCCAGTAGGGTTGACTGCTGTAATGGCCTCTTAACTGGACTCCATGAAAGACTGTAAAACAGCTGCAGCTTATTCAGAATGCAGCTGCTAGAATGTTAACCAGGACCAAGTGGACCAAGCACATCAGTCCGGTTCTTAAATCTTTGCATTGGCTTCCGGTCAGTTACAGAATAGACTTTAAAGTGGTGCTTTTAGTTTATAAATCTCTGAATGGTTTAGGACCCGAATACATTTCTGATGTGTTTAAAGAATATAAACCGAGCAGCGCTCTAAGATCCATGAACTCAGGTCAGCTAGTAGAGCCCAGAGTCCAAACTAAACATGGAGAAGCTGCGTTTAGCAGTTATGCTGTACACAACTGGAATAAACTACCAGAAGATCTTAAACGTTCACCAAATGTGTCTATTTTTAAATCCAGGCTAAAAACACTTATCTTTTCACGTGCCTATGACTGAGCTCTCAAACTTAACCCCACTGTGAGCCTGTTTTTATAACAGCACTGTTTAGTGTTATAGTTTTTTTTTTGCTTCTTATGTTTTATATTCTATTTCTATTTTATTATTCTGTGTTATAGTTTTTCTAGCTCTCTATGTTTTATATTTTATCTCAATTTTATTATTCTATGTTTTATTATTATGCTGTATTTTATATTTCTCTTCTTAATTTATTGTGTTTAAATGTAAACAATAAATTAAATTAATGTACATCCTGCTATATTTTACCAATTATAATGCACGTTGTGGTGCTATCAGAGGAATAACCTCTGTGTAAACTGTTTTTGATTCTATTGCATTATTTCTATTTTCACTGTAAAGCACATTGAATTGCTTCTATGGATGAATTGTGCTATAGAAATAAACTTGCTTGCTTGCTTCACAACCCAGAGTTATTACTTGGTGGTCGACCTTTTAGCCGCCTTTACATCTCTGGCAACTTATATATTTCTTTTAGTGAAATCATGGATCGCAATAGTACTTCTAAATGCAGATACAAGTCAGAACAGAGGTTGGAAGGCAAAGCCCTTCTGTTGTATGTTTAGCACCAGTTGTCTGGCAGTATCCCAAAATAAGCGTTCATAGGATTGAGGCAGGTTTTCATATTTCTATATACATGGGATTTAATGAAAAAAAAAAATTCTAACAGTATTGTGTGTAGATCGTTGAAAAAAAAGGTGTTCACGTAACACAATGTGGAAAAAGTGAAGTGGTCTAAATACTTTCCAAATGCACTGTACAAAATATTAGGCCCTCAAACATAGACTCTTGGATGCATGTTTTTTTTCAAATTCTTTAGATATTTTCCCAAAAGGCTACATCTTCACAGTAACCAATTATAATCTTGTGACGACTCGGCCATCTACTGCCCATCCTCCCCCTGCAGGAGGCGGGCTTTGGCGTTCGACGTCACCGGCTTTCTGACACCATCGCCCTGCTCATCAACTCATTGCACCTGTTGTCCGTCTAGCGCACCTGATCATCATTAAGTCATTCCACTCAGTATATATCTTCCCTCTGCTCCCTTTGTCTATGTGTGTTATTGTCTCGACTCAAAAGAGCATATGTCATCTCTCATATTATTAAATGAACATAAACTTACCAGGTCCGCAGTTCGCTTCATCCTTCCTGACAACCGAGAGTGCTGACAAATCTTATGGTCTTTTGACCAATCAGATCAGATATTATAAAAAATCTATCATTTCCAGTATTTTCTGACTATATGCAAATATTTCTAGGAATAATTGTTGATCAATTTCTGAAACCCTTCAGTCTTTGTGACATACAAAGATCAAATCCTCTCCTACTATAACCCCCCACACAGACTGATTTACAGGTAACACTTAAGAACAGTACTTGTCTTGGACTGAATAAGGTGCTGGATCTAAAAGACCCACACAGAGTGATTGATTTACAGGTCTGAAAACCTACTGCCCATCTGCTGACTGTCATCCACAGAGACAGACTGACAGGCAAAACTTTAAAGAGCAGTTCATTTGGATTGATACAGGTGCAAAGAGGTGAAATTGATTCTACTCTAAAATACTTTAAAACTAATATTATTCTGAATGTGATGAATTACTGTAATTCATTTGTATATTTACATTTGAGTAATTAGCAGACATATCATTCAGAGAGATTTACATAAAAACTGTTCCAATGGAAGAGTTTTAATTGTGGCCCAAGGTGTATTGCATGTTTTCATTGCCAAATATTTAGTGAAATATTTAGGAAATATAACGTTTTGATTGCTGTTGGTTTACCCAGCGAAGGATTGCTTTTGAATCAAACACAATGCAATATAGCACATTATATTTGCATTACATTACATTACAATTTGTCACAAATAATTATATTGAAGTCTGCATGAAGTACCTTGAACATACAATGAAGCATACATACAGTGGGAAGAACAAATATTTGATACATTGCTGATTTTGCAGGCTTTCCTACTTACAAATTATGTAGAGGTTTGTCATTTTTACCATAGATACACTTCAACTGTGAGAGATGGAATCTCTCAGAAATTCACATTGTATGATAAAAAAAAAAATGTTTTTGCATTTTATTGCATGACATAAGTATTTGATCACCTACCAACCAGTAAGAATTCCGGCTCTCACAGACCTGTTAGTTTTTCTTTAAGAAGCCCTCCTGTTCTCCACTCATTACCTGTATTAACTGCAACTATTTGAACTTGTTACCTGCATAAAATACATCTGTCCACACACTCAAACTCCAACCTCTCCACAACGGCCAAGACCAGACAGCTGTGTAAGGACATCAGGGATAAAACTGCAGACCTGCACAAGGATGGGACGGGCTACAAGGACAATAGGCAAGCAGCTTGGTGAGAAGGCAAACACTGTTGGCACACTTATTAGAAAATGGAAGTTCAAGAAGATGGTTCAAGAAGACGGTTCAAGAAGACGGTCAGTTTCCTTCAGTCTGGGGCTCCATGCAAGATCTCACCTCGTGGGGCATCAGTGATCATGAGGAAGATCAGGGATCAGCGCAGAACTACACGGCAGGACCTGGTCAATGACCTGAAGAGAGCTGGGACCATAGTCTCAAAGAAAACCATTAGTAACACACTACGCCATCATGAATTAAAATCCTGCAGTGCATGTAAGGTCCCCCTGCTCAAGCCAGCTCATGTCCAGGCCTGTCTGAAGTTTTCCAGGGACCATCTGGATGATCCAGAGGAGGAATGGGAGAAGGTCATGGGGTCTGATGAGACAAAAATATAGCTTTTGGTCTAAACTCCACTTGCCGTGTTTGGAGGAAGAAAAAGAATGAGTACAACCCCAAGAACACCATCCCAATCGTGGAAACGATCATTCTTTGGGGATGCTTTTCTGCAAAGGGGACAGCACGACTGCACTGTATTGAGGGGAGGATGTATGGGGCCATGTATCGCGAGATCTTGGCCAACAACCTCTTTCCCTCAGTATGAGCATTGAAGATGGGTCGTGGCTGGGTCTTCCAGCATGACAACGACCCGAACCACACTGTCAGGGCAACTAAGGAGGGGCTCTGTAAGTGAAACATCTCAAGGTCCTGGAGTGGCCGAGCCAGTCTCCAGACCTGAACCCTATAGAAAATATTTGAAGGGAGCTGAAAGTCCGTATTGCCCAGCGACTTCCCTGAAACCTGAAGGTCTGTATGGAGGAGTGGGCCAAAATCCCTGCCATGTGCTCTTTCGATTGGCTCCAATTGCAACAGTCTACCTGGATCATAATCTTAAAAAAAAAAAATCAATAAATTGATTACAATTAAGCCCAAAAGTATTCATATCAATGTCAATTTCTTTGCTAATGTGAATTTGTATTTGACCAAACGTTTTTTTCTGGCTGGAAATGACATTAACAAGTAACAAATTATGCCAAGACATTGTGCTGGAGATACAAATGAATAATGTAACTATTTTAGTTTTTTCACATTTTTACGAAACATGCTTTGTCCAACATTATTAATACCCCTTGAAATTGTTACAAATTTCAGGGAAAATGGAAGCTACTGTACCATTTAAAATAGTATTGTAATTTCAAACATGTGAGAGCATTCTAATCACCTAAATATTGAGAACAGCTGAACAGCAGTTGTTCTTTAGTCAGTTACTAGTCAACTGCAAGTCATGCCTAAAAACAGAAATAGTTACATTATTCATTGTGTAATGTATAGCACAATGTCTTACCATGTTGTGTCACTTGTTTATGTCATTTCCAGCCAGAAGAAACCTATTGCTCAAATACAAATCCAATATAGGTCAAAATATGGCATGGGTTTGAATACTTTTGGGCTTAACTTTAGGCACACTTCATATAATTTTAGATTAATTTGCCATCCTCATACACAGAGATTAGACGTCCATTTGCACCTGTTATTGACATATTTGTGCATTAAAATAGCACTATTCTTTAATTGCCTTTGTTTGTTCCAACGACTAAATCTTTTGTAGTGTTCATGTAAATATGTTTGTGTAAATATGTCCAGATATAATCCATTGCATGACATTGTGTTAAATCATTTTCTAAAACCACTTTATTTTCCTTTACTCACAAAGAAAGAAAAATCTTTTTTCAGTTTTTAGATTCAGTCCTTTATTGGGTTTGTATTGTGGCCAATTGAATGTCTTAGTAAAACTTCATTGCATTGAGTCTTTCGTGAGTATTCTTATTCCAATTTAATTATCCTCCTCTAAAATACTGTGCTAAAATGCTGCCGTTTTCAAATAAATGCAAAGAAAAGGAAGTTATTGTACTTCCTATACAATGCAAGCTAGTCTAGAGATGTGGCAAAAGAAAGAACAAGGCAACATTTTCAAGTTGGTACACAAAAAACTTGAGTCCCTTGTCTGCTTATTTGATCCAGTTGAAATTGACATTCACGCACTAATTCAAAACTTCCACGTTAGGCCAATGAAATCTGCCAGAAGAACTCTACTCATTTCATACTGAACGCTCGTTGCTTAGCAAGTGGCTCTCAGTAATGGGGAGTATCTGCCAAATAGAGAACTAATTATTGTATTAGCATTCATTGTGTGGTCTGATTGTGAGGATTTAATTAGGATTCCGGGTGGTAGTGTTCTGTTGTTAGGGGGTCCTAGCCAGCAGGGCCTAGTGGAATCAAAGACCTGATCATGACACCAGTGTTTACACAGCAACACTGGGAGATTACCCAAGAGGCAACAGGACGAGGCCATGGCAATCTGGCCCGGCACTGAGCTGACAGAGCTAGCTGACAGAGCTCAGCAACAAGCTCTTTGCACTGTGTACTGAAAGCCTGCTGAGACCATAGACCCTTAAAAGATTGCATTCATAATGAGAATGGACTTGAACTAGTGGATAAGCACTTTTAAACTTGTCCTGAGGCTGGAATCTTACTTATTCATTTATATTAAGAACAGGTTTGAGTATAACTTCACCATTTCAAAAATGCTGTTAGTTTGCATAGTTCAACAGATGCAGTGCTTTATAAAATAATTATATTATGTCATGAAGTTGCTAAGCTAAAAAAACAATAAAAAAAATATTCAGTTAAACTTTTTACATAATATATTTGACATTTTAGTGATTTATGTTCTATAAATGGTAAGGTACATCTTTTTGGAATATGTGCAGGCTGTTCTAGCCTTAAGGAGGAGCTGGTTCCCTACATGGAAATCTCATGAATAACATTTATGCAGATATTTGTAGAGGATATCTCAACATATATTTATATATATGCCCTATATATTTTCATGAAATACATAACTTGCGCTTCTCACAATATCATAATACAATGCATTTCATATATATTAACGTTGAATATTAATGTTATATAGGGCATATATTTGTTAAAATTATGAAATATATGAATATGCAGTACTTTAAGCATTTCTCATCAACACATTATGGAATTTACCTTCAAGACATAATTTTCCAGAGAATGTCCTTATTATAGTGAGTTAGATTATCATTGGCAAAATCAGGAGCAAACCAACATGACCACCAGTCTAAGTGTCACGTCCTGGCTATGCCCCTAGCCATCTTTGCGCTGGCTGGGGCCATAGTCAGGACATGGCCAGAAGAGGTGCCTCTAGGCACCTCTATGTGCTTTGGTCTCCCCAATTGGAGGCAGGTGTTCGTTATTGCCTCCAGTTGGGGAACCTATTTATGTTGAATGGTTTGGCACAGTAATGTGGTTTATTTTGGTTGTTAGCCGTAGGCTATAGTACCCAGTCTTAGTGTCTGCTTTAAGTTTGTATGTTTGTTTTCTTTCTTTATTAAAACATGGATTACTCCAACCGCCGTTCTGCCTCTGCCAATCTGTCCTCAAACCAGAACTATGACACTAAGCCTTATTGAATTATATTAATTACTGTGAAAATATAATAAATAAATATTATAGACAAGAGTTGATTTGTAAATTGTTCAGTAAAAACATTTCTATTAAATACATTGTAAATGCAAGTAAAGAAACAACTGGTTAGAGTCAGTCATCTTAATTTAATAATGACCTTTATTCACAGTATCTTACAATTGCCATTGTGTCACAATATAATGATAAACGTTAAGTAAATACACCAAAGTTTTGACTTTAATCACTGTCTAGCATATTTTTCAGTTTCAATATAGTTAACCACTTTGTACTCCAGGTTTACATTTAAAAAAGACTCATTATGAAAGCAATATGCATACATGTTGACACAGTAAAATGAATGCAATTCCTTTCTGTAAAAGTACTTCAAATAAACAACTAGATAACATAATAAACACTTGACAGAAACCAACACAAATATGTAAATATATCAGTTAGATGTAAATGCTAAATGCGTATTACCAACTATAATTTTGTCATTTGGTTTTGTCAGTTTTGACAAATATATTTACATGTATTTAATACATAATAAAACATACTGTATTTGAAAACGGCCAAAATCTTAAATGTAAATATATGTATGAAATGTATGGCCATACATCAGTAATACATATAATACATATATTAGTATATGTTAAAAATGTTTTCAAAATGTATGTATATATTCTTATGTAAATATAAAAGGTGCACACTGAAGACATGATCACCCCATTAAAAACACACAGAAAATGTATCTCACTTTGTTGAAAAAATGCCTCACCTTGACTGACACCAATCCACAAATCCCAATTCAAAATGAGGTTCAGGTTTGCCCCAGGGCTATGGGGGAAGGGAAGCAGAGCTCGGTTTTATTAGGATGTCACTCATTTCATCTACTAAACCAAATAATTTTTTGCATTGTGGGAGCTGGCTGCCATGTTTAAAATTTGATAACCTTGAGATCAAAGTCCATATGTAGATGCTCCAGAGAGACTGTAAGCAACATTTCAACAATCCACTAAACCTAACGATAACATTATTATCATAACCCTAAACTTAACTCTTGGCCCCCTATCAGTCCCACTGCTCTGGCATTGCAAGCACCATGCTCAATCAACTATGCAAAACAGGACCCGACGTACAGATGGAATTTCTAAATATAGATCAAATATTGCCCAAATGTGCTGTCACTCCAACAGGATATGTATTAGAATATTGATGTGGTTATTTTGTTATCTACTCCAATAAAGACCCTAATCATCAAGGTGCTCACAGACAAAAGTAAACAGAAATACTGACATGCTTGAATAGCACCACCTGCATTCATAATCTCTCCATAGCATTTTAGATGAAAGTAATTTGATAGGCCAATGAGTTTTATTCAACTACAAAGAAAAAAAACAATCTTTTGGCAGTTTGTTGTTTTCTTTCTAAACCAGTTTTAAGCCTTCCGCAGTGAACAGCATATCATTTAAATGTGTGGGTTTCCTGATATCTGCATCAGGCAGTGATAAAATAGACACCAATCCAAAAAGCAGGAGGTGGGATGAACGGCCAGAATATATATATATATATATATATTTCTTTTATATATCAGGTTTATAATGACTACAGGTTCCCTCATTCAGAGATGCGTGGCATTTTTCTGTAAAAAGCCAAAAAGGTTTGTGTAGGAGTAAAATACATGACATGCCTAATAATGCAACAGAAAGTGGTTTACTGTCAACACGGTCTACTCTCTGTAATTGTGAGATTTGGGAATCAGGCACTGGCTCCGGCTCACTCTTTCTTCAGTCACGTCCCTGTGCTGAGTTACTGAAAGATTCAGGCTGAAATGAACACGATTGACCACCATTCTGTGATCATTCCACGTGTATCTTAAACCGTGCCAGCTCACATAGGTTGTTTAGAAAACAACTGTCAAAGCACTGGGTCCATAGGCATGTGGTGGAAAAATGACCCAATCAACTTAACAGAGTAAAGCTCGGATATTAGGAAATTAATTAAGTGAAAATTCTTTTGTTTAATGGAATTAATATTAAATTGTAACCTTATGGCAGTTTTTATTTTATTGTATGTATTGAAAGTAAGAGGCACACCACAAAATCATGCTCAATAAGCTGAATATTCGGATGTTGGATTTGGATGTTGTAGTTGCGGTCACTGGGTCACTTACGGCTATTCTACAACAAAACAAGTCGTTTTTACCACTCCAAACACAGTGTCATAGCATATACTGTTTGGACCAAATCTATAATGCCATTGTTTGGAGCATTAGGAAATGTGCACTGCTCACACTGTTGAATAGTGTCTCAGTAAGCTTAACCAAGGGAGTTATTTTATCTTCAATATGAGAAAGTTCCAGGGGAAATGGACTGCAGTGAGTCTTTGCAAGTCTTTTGCAAACACAGGTTGTTGCTCCGTGCTGGAAATTCACATATCTTACAGAAACACTGAGTCATAGAGAATGCCCATGGTACCGTAGTGGCCTTGGGTGAACTGTGTTGAGATAAAAACCATGGATGTTCCATATAAGTGAGTAAAGTCAGTCAGGTTAAAATCTGGAACAGGCCGTGATGGAATATTAAAGGTTTGATTGTGATTGATACATATTTTTCTTTCAAAAACAAACAGAACCACATGGTTAAGAACAATCTGATTGGTCCCGTTTAATGCTTGTAGTGAGCGGCTCCCATGAGCGTCCCACCCCCCGCCAAGCAAGTGCATTGCCTACAAAGGTTCAGGACCCAGGAGAGTGCACACCAGGGGGAGAGAGAGGGTTATGTTTCAGATCAAGAAAGCTCACATGGGGAGAACATGGCAAGGACCTTCAACACTCCAAAGGCAGCCCTACCCTTTGAAACCTCTCCTGAAGGCCCATAGGGGCAGCTATAATGCGGAGGCAGGAGCAGCGGTAAGATGGAGCTTGTGCAGGGCAGGTTTTAGCTGCGTTTCTCCCTCCAAAGCTCGACTGCTCCCCCAGCGAACCTCCCACGATGTCGTCAAGCCCCACCTACATCCCTTCAAAGGGGGTGACAGAGAGGAAGGGGTTCATTTAATGGAAATTCAGCCATGCCGAAACAAGGTATCCATGGTTAATGAACTGCTGGCCATCTGCTAGGCCATCCAAGAGTGGCATTAAAACCACCTGGGAAGACACCCTGGTCATGGACCACACGCTCCTCCAGTGGGTGGCCCACAACACTGCCCGTTGTGGGGGTGATCTGGTGGTTAATGGTCCTGATTGACTTTTCCTTCACAGTGCTGAACTTAGCAGAGACCAGCATGGAAATGCAGATGGCCTCTCCTGGAGCATGCCCTCTGGGCAGCGTCCCCAGACCGCCCTTCAACCCCTATGAGATGAAGCCTGACACTTAAGGGGAGTGTGGCGCATCGTTCCCATCGGCATCTCACCTCCGCTAGGATGGCCAGCCCCATCCCTTCAAACATGCTTGTCATGAAGGCTAATAGCTACAACACTATTTCAACCCTTTGAGATCAAATAACATTCTTAAATCTGACAATTATGTTAATGTATGTTTTGTGTGTGTCCTTTCTTCAAGTCTTTCTTCCTCCAGACAAAAAAATCCAGTGTAGATCGGTTCAGGATTCTCTATTTATATTTCTTATTTAGCTAGTGGTCATTCTTTTGCAGCCCCATCATAGTCAAGAGGAAGATCACATTTGCATATTCCTTACATCCTCTTCTTCTCAAAACCCATTGGAGAAGGTCAGAGAGGCAGTGCAATAGATACTTTTAAGTAAAGGGCAAGAGAAAGCAACATCAGGAGCCACGGCCTTGAGAAAAAATATTATTAATGCCTCCATGTGTCACAGACCACACAGTAATTTAGTAAACATACTGCAAAGAATTACAATGCAATTTGGTTGTTCTAATTTGAGGTAAAATAGAAACATTTATAAATCCAAACCAGACACTTACGGTATAAATTATTTAGAGTTGTTGTTTTTATCAATCTTTAGCTATAAATTGGGAGATCATGGAGACTCAAATATGACTTTATAAAAGATTCTGTGAATCTGGTATATTTGATCTTAACTCTTTGTTTGTTATAGTGGGGAATTGTTCAGAAAGACAGAAAGAGGTTCAAAGTGCTACTGGGAAGTCTTGCCCTGAGGAGCAATGAGTTTTCCAACTCAGGTTAATGCCCTTGAGAATAAAGTTAAAAGTGAAAAATATATTGAGATATAGTGAGTGTTGGTTTAAATAACCCCTTGTGAAGGTGTTGGTGGGTTTGTGGTGAATGGCTACTTAATGGATGCCCTGAAGCAAAACATTTTGCTTTTTCATTGAAGTTGAATCCCAAAAGATTAGTCATGTCTTTTTGAATGTATGTAGCCGGATTATAAACAAAGTCTGATTGGAGTGGCTGGTTTACCTTTCACTTAATTCCTCATCCACTCACTACTGAAAAATAACACACAAGCACACACAAACACACACTCCTGTCATCAGTGTACTTTGCATTGTACAAGATAAGACACTTTCTTTCTGTAAAACAAACAATGACAATTGTTATTCTTCTCCAATTTATTATTCCTGTGTACAATGCCATGGGCTGGGAAGGTTATTATTTAAACATTACTTTTAAAGATACAAATTAGCTGTGCAACACTAATTAGTAATGTAAATTTGGGTTTACCAAAACTAGTAGTTAGTTATAGATTAACCTTAAACACATTACAAGGCACAAAAGGATGATTGTTTTCAAAGATTTACTGAACTAATATCAGTTAACTCAGTTGTATGGAGGTCAGCTAATTGATTGACTGAATTCATCACCAGGACAAGTTCAGTAAAGTCCTGCATACGCTATGGCTCTCACCAGAGCCCGATTACTCAATCATCTCTACACAGACAAAATAGCAGAGGTCTACATCATCAACCAATGTCACTCCACATTCCCACAAAATGAGTGCTTCAGGCAGTCTGTCTACAACCTAATTTGAGCTGCAAATCTCAAGGGAAAACAAGGGGTGTCTTCATCTCTGAGGACTTTTCCAGGACGCCCAACACCTCAACCCTGGTCAAAAAGGTCCAGTAGCGCCTGTACTTTCTGAGGAGGCTGAAGATGGACCATCTGTCCACCAAGATCCTTGTGAACTTTTACCGCTGCACAATAAAGAGTATTCTGACTTACTGTCCCACAGTGTGGTTCAGCAGCTACTCGATAGCTGACCGGAAAGCCCTGCAACAGGTGGTGAAAACTGCAAAACACTTCACAGGTGCCCAGCCATTGCAGACCTCCAGCGGAAGCGGTGTCTGCGCAGGGCACCTGAGATCATCAGGGGACCTTCACATCCATGCCACAAACTGTTTGCCCTCCTTCCATGAGGCAGGCGGTACAGGTCTCTTCGTCCCCACTCCAGCAGGCTCAGGAACAGTTTCTTCCCATCTACAGTATCCCTGGTGGACTCTGAGATCTAGTTAACTCTGGGAACTCTGTGACCCATCACTTACCATACCGCCCACCTCTCTGGGACCTTGTCGCACTACTCCCCTGTACTACTCTGACACTGCCTTGCTATGCCTGACAATGGAAGTTTTCAGTTGTTAAAGGTATGTGTCTACCTCAGGAACCTCATTGTTTCTTTTCCTGCATTTCAGTTGCACATACACCATGTACATTCATATAGCCTCTTTGCACATTAAGAATTGCCATTGTGCTTGCATTCTTACAGTTGTCTACCTCGGGACCTCAATGCTGCATCCCGGGTGCACATGCTACCTTAGTACATCACTTCTTCATTTACCTTGTTTGCACATACGGAATGCCATTTTGGAATTGTCATTTGTACCCGAACAACTATTATCCCATTTGTAACATACACTATACCTAATACTGTGAAATGTCTTCCCTACTCTTTTTGGCTTATTGCACATTTAGTATTGCCATTTGTACTGCATTTGCCTTCATTGCACATCTACACATTCCGCAGGTAATATATTGTTCAATGATAAAAAAGATTGATATAATATATCTTCTCCCATTGGAAGTTCAAAGCTTTCCGTCCATTCACAGACCCTAACCCAACATCTGTGCCACCCTCTTTAGAGCTGACCTTCCAACAGTGCCCCCTATCCCATTGCACCTTCCCTCTGTACATCAGCTTCCAATTGCTGTGGAAACTTTCACATTGCTTCCACAGCTCAGCCTTCGCTCACCCTCCTTTGCCCCCAAACTTAACTTATACTGAAGGGGATCTGTGTGAGTCAACCACCCTCCAGTGTTCTCACCTGCATCACCGGTCTCAAGAGTTGCCTCTCCTCTCTCCACATCAACTGAAGCCAGGAACACATCTTCACCTTTGCTTTGTCTCAGATTCCTCTGCTGCTCAAGAACGAACTAAACCCTGGGCAACAAACGGGGGCATTCCCTGCCAGCAAAAGAGCCTGCACAGTAAAATTCCCAGGAAGTCAGTGTGATGTATTTGTTAAGGTGTATTTTTTAATGCTTTTTTGGACAAGAATATGAGGAAAGGTGGACGAGAGTTTTTTTCTGCAGGATTAGTGACCGGATTCAAGCACATTCTGCAGAAGTACATGTGCTCCAGAGGCAGTGGGTTAGACCACTGGGCCACAATAGGCCAACATTTGGGATTCTATTGCTAATACTAGAAGTCATCTTTTTTTATAAGCATTTGCAATATGATTACAAATGTCTTCCCAGCAACATAATGATTCACAGTTCACTGTTTGTTCTTTGTTTATTGCCCAACCTAGAGTTCATTCTCATAGATATATTCAGATATTTTGGTCTCTATACCAGCACTGAATAATTTTGAGTGATTCAATTACTATAGTGTCAAAGAGCAGACTGTCAGCTTCTGAAAAAAAAGGAAGAATGCTGCAGTACAGACTTGGGAGAGAATCATTCTTAAGTTCCTGCTTGTTTCTGGGTCTTTTTGCCTTTCATCTTGTTTTCAGGATTTCTTTCTTCAGTGCTGCAACCATATGTCTTCAGTGACAAGGTGCTTATTTTATCACTTCCTGAACCATGTTTTCTATTCGAATGGTTCTCAACTTTGAGCCTGGAGACATTGGAGGTTGCTACTATGGTTTCTATCACAAGTTTTTCTAAAGCTCCCTTTTATAGTAAGAACAACATAGACTAAAAATAGAGTCAAAGCTGCTTTTAAGCTCTCCTTTGTCAAAACTTAAAGATTCTGCGTGATGATGAAAAGCATATTGTAAATAGTTTAATCTGGGCATTTCTCTTTCCCATGATTACCAAAAAATACAGGTTGTTGAACGTACAAAAACAAATTCACTTAATTCAAAGGTTGATGACTCAAGGAAACTCAGAGGATATTTTTAACTGGCCATCTGACAATATCCGACAGCATTCCTAGCTCATTTTTCTTGATATTTGAAACCCAAAAATCTGTCACTGTCTCATGTAGTCCAAAGTCCTAGAAAATATGAAACTATCAAGTATTTTCCCCTCGTTTTCTTTATCTCCCTTTGTCTCTTAAGAACCCCTTTCCCCTTCCCCCATCATTTCTCTTGGCTAAGCACTGACCTTGGGCAAGTAAACAGTGTTGGTGATGTATTACATGAACAGAGGGTGAATAATTATCCTGAAGATCTCTGCCCTTCCTCACAGTGGCTCTGAGCTCTAAATACTGTATATGGGATAAAGAGTATAAATTAAGGATGCCATGCCATTTGAAAACCGGGGTGATTTAAATTATAACTGCACATGATTGTTTTAACAAAGTGAAAATGTGCACTCTGTAATGACGTCAAAAAGAATATGGTTTTCGTAAGCAGAACACCATTCAAGCAAACATCGTCAAAGGTCTGGTTTGTCAAGGTACATGAGGTAGACCTGGGATAAATGGTGTGTAAAACCGCAAACTAACAGTAGCCAAGGGAGGTAAATCAATCACTCAACGAACCAATGAATCGAATAGTATTTGATTTATTATAGACTAAGGATTGCAGCATACATGCTATGGCTGAAAAACTGTTCCTCATAGTAGTACTCTTCAGAATACAAAAAGTCCCCAAAAAGGATGGATAGTTGCAAGTATGCATCTCAGCCTATAGCCATGTTAATGCAGCTAATGCTAGATCTTCATGCTAAACAGCATACCTAGCATAACTCTCTACCTTATTTGGACTAAGAAGAGTTTGCAGGAAAGGTTAAAACTATTGCCTGTATAGAGAGAATGCAAACAAACTGCAACAGTCTGTTGTAATATCTTGTACAAACCCAAGCTGTAAGGTCAATATATATCGTTGCTACCAAACCTTCTCCATAATTGTTAATTTAGAAGAATGTACATTAAATTACCTGAAATTGACTGTTTAATTAGTCCGTGCAATACTATGGAAGAACTTGGTTTAAGTTAATTGCATTCATCTGTTGAAATGTCCATGTCATTAGTCATGTTTAATTCAAAAAACAGAGCTGCATAACGTAGAACCTGTTTTGAGCTACTGCAGAGAAAAACTGAAAGCGTTGGTGACCTTTGTGATATCTAACTCACTGTGCATGGCTAAGCAAAAACTTTTAGGTCAATTACACCTATAGGTTGACATAATCGCAAACTAAAAGTAAAGGCTGTTCTTTAAAAAATACGATTCAAAATCTGGGCCATATTTTTTACAGTTTCAATGGTGCATAAAATCTTTTTAGCATTCCATACAAGATCAGGGTAATGAAATTAACCCTAACGCTGTCCATGTAGTGTACTATACACTTTCTTGGACAGTGGCAGCAAGCACTTTATAGCTTCATGGCACCAGGACCAAAATAGCTGTTGTGCACAACACTTTATAAATAATAAGAAACACATGCTTTTTATGGTATAAAAACAATAGAAAGGAGAGAGGTAGAATTTATGAATTATTGGTGAAAGCGTATATCTGGAGAAATACTGTATTGCTCTCTGTGTATATAACTTTATGGTAGGCTATCTATCAATTCCCAAATGCAACTAGCTGTGCTGCACTCTTCTTTATGTGTGTGTGTGTGTGTGTGTGTGTGTGTGTGTGTGTGTGTGTGTGTGTGTGTGTCTTCATAAAACTGCCACACTTTACCCATCTGTGAGAGGCCGAAAAAAAGTTACATCGCAACATACTTCTTCGTAATAAAATAATGTTCAGTGTATCAGTATGTTGGCAGAGATGTGTTATATATATTGTTATATCTGCCGGAGGCAGTGTTTTGTCAATTTAGGGAGGGCATAGGATCAGACGCTTAAATTGTGTGATAACAGAAAAGTATATTGGAAATATCCATACAGATTCAGGTCAAAGAGGGATTGAGTAGATCATGATGGGGGTAACCATCTAGCAACCAAAGTTATCACTTTTTTTATTTAGCTAGAGAAGTTGAGTTTTTTTCATTTTGCTGAACAAGCACATTTTGTCATTGAGCAGGACAGTTAAACCTTTTTTCTCCTGTAAGTGACAAGCTATATTCACAGTCTGAGCAAGTTATTTCAGTATCTACTGTAGTTCTTCCTCCCGTTTTGAATTAAAATGTTCATTCACCCATTAAATATAAAAGGCACCTCTGCAGTCAGGCCCTGACTGTGGCCCCCAGGCACAGAGATGCCTAGAGGCACCCCAGCCATGATCTGATGAGAACTGACTTTTTTAATAATATAGTTGACCATTGGGCCACTAACATCCATGCTTCTGTTCAAGCATCCCCAATCAGAGGCAGCTGCTCCCTATTGACTCTGATTGGTGATACTATTTAAGTGACCCAGATTTGCCTTTTATTTTGTGGTTCTTTGTATGCTGTGTTGTGTCAATTCTTGATTTGGGCATTATTGTATTGTAGCTGTATCTATTGATAATATTGATGGAATTCTCTAAAATGTTGTCTATTCTTTGAGTCTATCACTAGGGGAAGATAGCTGAACATACTTAGCAGGAGCATTCTACGGTAAGTTAAATCACCCAGATATGTTTATTTACCTGAAAAGATCTTCACTAGGTAATGTTCAAAAGTAACTAATTAAAGTTAGTAGTACAGTTCCCATTAAGTAACCAGTTATGTTACTTAGTTACTTGCTGTATCAATCAATCAGATGTACTTATTACATCAACATTAGTCAAAAAGTGCTTTAATAAAACATCCAGCCTGAAACCCTAAGGAGCAATCAACAACAATGTTGAAGCATGGTGGCTAGGAAAAACTGAAATTTGGGAAAAGAACTAGAGAAACCAGGCTAAGTGGGGTGACCTGGGTTGTGTCCAAAGTCTATAAATCTTAAGCAAGGTCAGAAGCATGACCAGATGGTTTGCATACCCTGGCAGAAACTGTGAAATGATGGCATTGATTTTGAAAATATGACTGATCATGCAAAAAAAAAATCAAAGGATAGTGATCATATCACATAGTAGTTTGACTCCTTTTTAAGTATAATGATAACAGAAATCAGAATGTTTGGCTTGGTTACAGACACAAGGTGACACACACTGGTGAAAATGGCAATTAAAGATGAATTTCCCACACCTGTAGCTTTTTAAATTGCAAGTATTGTGTGTATTTAAATAGTAAATGAGTTTGTTAGCTCTCACGTTTACTGAGCAGGCTAGATACTGAGCCATGGGAAGCAGAAAAGAACTGTCAAAAGACCTGCGTAACAAGGTAATAGAACATTATAAAGATGGAAAAGCTTATACAAAGATATCCAAAGCCTTGCAAATGCCAGTCAGTACTGTTCAATCACTTATGAAGAAGTGGAAAATTCAGGGATCTCTTGATACCAAGCCAGGTTTGGGTAGACCACCAAAGATTTCAGACAAAATTGCCCGATGAATTGTTCGGGATACAAAGAAAAACCCATGGGTAACTTCAGTAGACATATGGAGAAAAGATGTTGTGGTTTTTTCAAGGAGCACAATATGACAATACTTGAACAAAATTACCTGCATGGTCGAGTTGCCAAAAAGAAGCCTCAACTCATCAATGCCACAAAAAAGCCCGGTAACAATATGCCTAACACCATCTTGACATGCCCCACAGCTTCTGGAACACTGTAATTTGGTGTGACGAGACCAAAATAGAGCTTTATGGTCACAACTGTAAGTGCTATGTTTGGAGAGGGGACAGCAAGGTCCATAGTGAACAGAATACCATCCCCACTGAAGCATGGTGGTGGCTCACTGGTGTTTTGGAGGGGGGTGAGTTCTAAAGACACAGGGGATCTTGTGAAAATTGATGGAAAGATGAATGCTGTATGTTTTGAGAAAATACTGGCAGACAATTTGCATTCTTCTGAACAAAAACTGTGCATGGGATGCTCTTGGACTTCCCAGCATTACAATGAACCTAAGCACAAGGTCAAGTTGACCGTCCAGTTGTCACAATGGGTGTTTAGTGTTGTAGAGGATGGACCAGGCGCAGGCAATTGTACCAGTCGATGCTGTGTTTATTTGAAACACACAAAGAAACAGAACATAAAATAAAGTATTTGATAATAATTGGTATAAAGCAAAACGTCAGACGGGAACAAAACTCACCACACACATCCAGACGCACCGTAACATGGAACAATGACTAACAACTGAGGGGAGCAGAGGAGAAACATTTAAACACATACTAATGGCTTGATTGGGACCTGGTGTGAACAATGATTGAGGGCAAGACAAATGAAGGGGACCGGGATGAGTTCATGACTGTTGGAGACCTAGGAAAAGCGGGAGATGACGGAGCAGTCCGTCAGCTCACCGTCACACCAGTGGTTACAGTAGAAAAAGGCGAAGGTTCTGGAGCGGCCATCAGTTTCCTGACCTTAATACCATTGCTCTGCTCTGGGGAGATCTCAAACGTGATGTTTATGGAAAACGACCAAAGATGAATGGGCAGCTATGCCACCTGCAAGAATTCGGGGCCTCATGGATAACTGTTACAAAAAATGCACGCTGTCATTGATGCTAATGAGGGCAATACACCATATTAAGAACTAAGGGTATGGAGACTTTTGAACAGGAGTCAGTTAATGTTTTGCTTTATGATCTTGCCATTCTTTTTTGACCTACAGTTGAATGTGAATCCCATAATAAATATAAGAGTGTGTTGCCTGCTCACTCATGTTTTCTTTACAAATGGTACACATATATACCAATTCTCCAAGGGTATACAAACTTTTGAGCACAACTGTAGGTCCCCATTTTGCTGCAAAAACAGGACATTAGCAGCAGATCCTTTTAGTCCTGTACGTTGGGAGGACGGGCCTCCATGGATTGGACTTGTTTCTCCAGCACATCCCACAGAGGCTTGATTGGATTGAGATTGAGGGAAATTTGGATGGAGGCCAAGTCAACACCTTGAACTTGTTGTGTTCCTCAAACCATTCCTGATCTATTTTTGCTTTGTGGCTGGGCGCATTATCCTGCCGAAACAGGCCAATAACATCAGGGAATACCGTGGTGCACATGGTCTGCAACAATGCTCAGGTAGGTGATACGTGTCACAGTAACATCCACATAAACGGCAGGACCCAGCATTCCACTACAGACACAGCGCTGTTGAGAATGGTGATGGGGCAGAGCAGGGGGCTCCTCCTGAAGTCCAAAGTCATCTCCACAGTTTTGAGCATGTTAACCTCCAGGTTGTTCTGACCACACCAGAGGACTAGCTGTTCAACCTCTCCAGGCAGTGTGATGGAAATTTCATCGATAGGCACTCTAAGGAGTAAGACAGAGACAAAATTATCTTGGCACAATTAGCAGTTTGTTTGCAAATAGAGAGACGCGTCAAACGCTTACAGAATAATCAATCGAGGAGCCTCTGAAGTAGATTCAACAACCATCAGTATTTATAACAGTTAAAGGGGTGTAGTATAATGCTACCCATCAATCTTAGGTCACACAGGTGGGAGGGTCATCCCCCCTATCTTATCCTTCCTGTCATAATTATCACTGTTGTGTTTACCTAAAGGGACAACTGCCCCTACTGTCCCCCACAATCACATTCCTAAGGAACAAAGGACAGATACCCTTAATGGTTTAGCCAGTTGAGCAGATGGTCAGAGAACCTAATGATTGTCTGAAATAATACAGATGCATGTCACAACCAAAGACCAGAGTTACATACCAGGTAATAGATAAGCAAACATGTCTCCAAAATACATTAGTTAAGAAATTGCCACAACAGCAGACTCATCACCATCCCGGATGAGGCCGAAGATCATAGTGTTGCCTGCAAACTTCAGTAGTTTGACAGATAGGTCTCTTGAGGTGCAATCGTTGGTGTAGAGGGAGAAGAGCAGTGGGGAGAGCACACACCCCTGGGGGGCACCGGTTCTGATTGTTCGGGTGCTGGATGTGGTGTCCCCCAGCCTCACCTGCTGACTCCTGTTGTTCAGGGAGTTTGTGATCCACTGACAGTTGGAGGTTGGCACAGTGAGCTGGATGAGTTTGGTATGTAGGATGTCGGGTATGATGGTGTTGAATGCCAAGCTGAAGTCAATGAACAGATTCCATGCATAAATCCCTGGATAGTCAAGGTTTTTGAGGAAGTAATGCAGTCCCATGTTGTCTCATCCACAGACCTGTTAGCCCAGTAGGCAAACTGCAGGGGGTCTAGCAAGGGGCCAGTGATGTCCTTCAGGTGTGCCAACACTAATCCTTTCAACACTAATTCATTTCAGTGCCACTATCTCAGGGCCAGAGTGCAGCCACTTTTCAGCCCAGGAGTTTCAGGCCCAAGACAGGCCCACTTTTTCCATGGTGGTGGAAATTGGCAACAGTTTAGCTCTTACTATCCTGGAGTTTTTATTAATACCATGGTTCAACACATGTAAAGGTTAAATAATAATTCACATAAGCTGAGAAGTTAACATACAATATTTCACTATTCCACAAGGAAAGGTTGATAAATTAACAAAAGCAGAAAGAAAGAAAGAAAGCATTTGAAATGTTTCCCACTCTTCCACAAAGAGGCATAACGAACTACTGTTCACAGTTCAATTCCCAGTACAGTTTACAGTTACATTGCAAATAGCACCAACAGCATCTACAGCATCAGTAGCCTCCTAAACAGTGCACTGGTTTCAGACACTTTATCTATAACTGTGTCGTTGCTTATAGACATGAGGATTTCTTTCTCTGTGCACATTAACATAAAAGCCTCCAAGTTGTCCTGACTCAGTGAGCTTTGTAGCCTATTTTTCACAAATGTTAAAGTTGAGAAGCTTCTCTCACATGCAATCTGGACAAAGTCAACAGAAACGTATATGCTAACCCAATGACATGATAAGCATATGTGAGGAGGTTATACTGTGAGAGTATTAAATGGACACAAAAGGCAGTTTTTGCATTAGGAACAGGTCCTGCTTTCAAGCTCTATCCCTGGTTCTTCCATATATGGCAGTCTGCATCTTGGTTTATCATGTACTGTCATATACTGCTCTTTCTTACATTAAACAACTTTAATTCATATTGTTTACTCTGTTATCCTCTCTGCCTGTCCCTGTAGTCATGGCCTCCTCATTGTAAATTTAAAGCTCATCATTTTCAGCGAGAGACTGGCTCATCTGCTGCTCAGAAGCTAAAAAAAATTATAAAGAGGTCATTTTACTGCATACACAGATCAAGCTTAAGTTTTGACTAATATTTTAATACATTTTCATATTTTGCTTGCAAATTGGGATGACAACAGTACAACGATATTAGACAAATACATACACTGCTAATGCTAGTCATCCCACTAGAGTACGTCTGGCCCTAATGCCACCCTCATGGAGTCTGTTTCCAACAGTTTAGTCAGAAACAGGCACACCAGCAGCTCACTGGAGGTCATTTCCTAGAGCTCTGGCAGTGCTCCTCCGGTTCCTCCTTTCAGAATTACTGCAGATACCGGTCCTGCTGCTGGATTAATGCCTTTTTACGGACCAGTCCAGCTCTCCTCGTGTAACGGCCCGTCTCCTGGTATCTCCTCCATGCTTTTGGGATTGTGCTGGCATACACAGCAAACCTTCTTGTGAAGGCCCATACGGATGTACCATCACGGAGGAGCTGGACTGCCTGTTCAATCTGAATGGACTGCAGGTACCACATCATGCTACCTGTAGTGACAAAGACACTAGCAAAGCACACAAATAGAGACAGCAGTCAGGAAGGATAAGGAGAGAGCAATTGTTTCGCTGACCACCTGCAAAACCATTCCCATTTTGTCTTGCCTCTCCAGTCTATCTTTTGTCACTTTCATTTGCACCAACACAGGCGACAGTGATTCACAATCGCTTACGCTTCCTAACTGGACAGATTGATATCCCTTATGTTTCATTGACTTGGTGTTGTACAGTACCATGAAGATTGTGTTCCCAATCAGTGCATAATCCAAGAAAATAGTGTTAGTGTAGTGCTGGTGAACAGAGGGAAAACATGGAATCAGGTAAGTTAAAGGGAAAATGCCCAAGGGCATTTAGTTATCCATAAATTGGTTTTGGCTGTTTGCCTCGGGGCTCGTGTGATGGGATCTTTTAATCATCGACATTACATGTAGGGAAAAGAGAAAGACATGTCGGTTGTTTGATAGGTGTCAAGCTTGCCTCTGGGAAGCATCTAGTACCGCTCTTTATAAATCCCAGAATCAATCCTGATGGAGACAAGTGCAGAAGAGTGGAGCCGGCCCCCCCACCTGACTTCAGAATGTTCCAGCATCTCTTAGTGCCCTCCCAGTCCCCACTCTCCCTGGTGCTGAGCCTCGCCATAGCACAAACTCTGTCAACATGAATGAGATGATGATGCCTGTAGGTCAGATGGACAACAATACAGTAGCTACCAATAGCTTACAGTCGTAGTTCCACACTTTTTTGTGATATTATGCAAACTGTAGTGCACAATATGCTCATGTTCACCAAGACCATCATTAATTCGCTTGGTCTCCCCTCACCACCCTTCAATCACCCCGGTCCCCTTGTATGTTAGTCCTGGCATCCACATGTTTTAAATTGAATTTGCTGTTTGTTAACAGTTTCAGATTTTTTTATCACCGTTTTTTCACATTTGGATCACTGAAACAACACAAAAATAGTTTGGTTATCAATCAGTCAAACTAAGGGCTTTTTAAAATATTCCTAGGAAAGATAGGTTAGGGCTTTGTTGAATCATGTTCTTTAGATCTTTACTTAATGCTTTCACATTTTCAGCAAATATCTTGAAAGTCCTTGGGATCACAACTGCTAACCTCTTCTAACAGACCCAAAAGTACAAGAGAGTAATCCATCAAACTCTCACCTCTCCTCTGCTCCCTATACAGAAACTGTCTTTTCAAAGAAATGAGTGATTTATCATTACCAAAAACCTCCTCCAGCACATCAAAGATACTCTCTGGGTTAGAATGTAAGCTTGCTGGTCTGCATGTTATCTCTTGTTTGGTTTGCCCTTACAAATGTAATATGTTTTTTTACTGACTTCTGGCTGTCACATGTCTCGAACCCATAGCAAACTCATAAATTAATATGTTGTTAGAGGGTTGCCTTGTAAAAAAAACTTTTTCTTTTGGACAGTAAACCACTTCTATATTGCGGAGGCCTCAGTTGTTGCCAAGGCTTTTATTCTTTTATTCTTGTTGATTGAAGAGACTTTCTCTTATTCACAATCCAGTCGACATTTCAAAGTTTCAAACTCCTGGCACTTTTCTTCCATGTTCCATGGTGGATAATGACTGATCACCAATGGTGTTCATTCCAGTCCATATTACATCCCAGCTTGCACCACTGTGATTTCTTTGTCATGGTTACATTTATTTCCAGTTACACTAACTGTATTAGAATGATGTGCCCAGGTTTGCCTACGTCACACGTTGCCAAATTCCGTTGCATGGGGAAATAGACTTAATAAATGTAAACATTTAAGTTGGCTTTAAAAGTAGAATTTCACTATTGTGGTCAACATCATATTGTTGCCAACCATACATCACTGTTCGTCGCCAATATCATAGGACAGGTATTGGAAAAGTGTTTTTTGTTCTCTTGTAGTTCTGACACTTTACAGTTCTAAACAAGACGTTGTATAATGTTAGCTAGAACACTAAGCTAGCAAGCTCTTATCTAGTTAGCTCTTTATGGTAAACCAAGGAGGATTTCTGTGTCCTGCAGAACTACTCAAAGACACATAGAAAGCGTGTTACATTGCTAGGTTATCGTTGTACCAGTTCAGTTCAAGTTTATTTATCAAATGCATCGAATAACACAGCATAATTCTGAACAATGACATTATTATGACATGGCAAACATCTACATAGTAAGAAAAATGATAATAATATTAAGCTAAGATATTGCAATAATATACATAACAATGTAAACTGGCAGCAATTTTAAAGTTTGTAGAATGGGAAATATGAACAATATGGGTAGTAGCATTGAATATTATGAATATAAAATGAGTGTGATATGCCTATGAATGGTTCATACAAAAAATTCTAAGGATGACATCAGAGCATTTGGAATGTTTTTGTGAGAACAATATGATTATAGATCAGTATTGCTGATTGAGGAGCCCTATGGCCTGAGGGGAAAAAATGTGTGAGTTTGGAGGTGCATGCCCCGATGCTTCGGTGGCACCTACCAGACGGCAGCAGTGTGAACAGACCATTGCAACTATGCTAAACTGCCTTGCTCTACTCATCAATGGAAGGATTTTGATTTTGGGCACTTTTAAGATTAATTCAAAATAGTGAATGAATTAGTGTAACAATTGAATTTAATATATAAAAAAGTACTACAATTACATTACAAATATCAAAGATAAGACTGAAGATGTTTGCAAGGGCAAAGATGCAGGTCAAATGTCAGTAAATGCAAGAGAAAGCTTTTCTAAACTCCGCTCTGGTTTACATCCCCAAACCAGAAAATGTGAGGATTGGTTTACTGACCTAAGGATAACAAAACTAGTCCTGACGAATAGACCCATTGCAAGAGCAGCAGAAAAAGCAGGGTCAAGTTCAATAAACAGGAACTACAAGAATATGGCAAAAAATATGTTGGCAGCTCTACTAATTATTAGGTCAGGTGTTTCTCCGCAGGTCGGTGTCGTCGCCTCTGACGTCGTCTCCTCCTATTGCTGTGCTGGCCTGGCCAGGTGTGCAGCTGGTGACAGTAGGGGTTCTCCTCCTCAGTGTCGCTGTCAGGCCAATGAAGGAGTTCCCCTACTGTCCATCTTTGCTGTGTCTCTGGGTGGTGGATCATTCTGTCACACAACTGGTGGTCGGACACAGGCACAGAGACGTGGCGGTGGTAATAATCCATTGTTTTTATTTAAAGTTTTTAAAAAAAAATGATAGCAGCTTACCGTGATTGGGTATTGGCTAAACAGCAACTACAAACCATAATGATCCACACCGAGTGTGGTCAAACATTCACATAAATGGGTTCCCCAACTGGAGGCAACTATCTACACCTGCCTCTAATTGGGGAGACCAAACTTAAAAAGAGATGCCTAGAGGCACCTCTTTCTGTCCTGTCCTGACTATGGCCCCAGCCCAGTGCAGAAATGGCTAGGGGCATAGCCAGGACATGACACGCTGTCATAGGATGCCACAATTCAACTGTTTGGGTCCACTTAGATATGTCCTTATTTTTTTTAAAGAAAAGCACATTTATGTCCATTAAAATAACATTGCATCGATCAGAAATGCAGTGTAGACAATGATAATGTTGTAAAGACCGGAAATGTCTGCTATTATATGGACTATCTACATAGATCTACAGAGGCTAATTGATCATTAGAAAACCCTTTTTTCAATTATAATCACAGCTGAAAATGGTAGTGCTAAATTACGATGCAATAAAACCAGCAATTGTAGGTTCAATTACAGGCTCAGCATGCCGAGAAATATTCTTCTGAAACGCTTGTTTATGAAAATGTAATGCTGGTCCATGCAAGAAATGGAAGATCTCATGCAATGCTTTGTACTCCCTTCACAGAACAGCGCAAACTGGCTCTAACCAGAATAGAAAGAGAAGGAGGACCTGTGTGAGCAAGAGGACAAATACATTAGTGTCTAGTTTGAGACATATATGCCTCACAGGTCCTAAACTAGCAGTGTCTATAAATAGTACCTGTTGAACACCGCTCTCAACATCAGCAGTGTTGCTGGCCTTCCAGGCAGAGTTGCAAAGAAAAAGTAATATCTCAACCTGGCCAATAAAAAGAAAAGAAAAAGATGGAGAAAAGAACACAGATACTGGACAAAGAAGATTGTAAAAAGTGTTATGGACAGACAAATCAAAGTTTTGAGGTCCACTCCATTTTGTATCGCCTTGCAATCAATCAATCAATCAAATTTATTTTATAAAGCCCTTTTTACATCAGCAGTTGTCACAAAGTGCTTTCACAAAACACCCGGCCTTAAACCCCAGGGAGCAAACAACAGTAGTGTTGAACTTCAGTGGCTAGGAAAAACTCCCAAAGAAAGGCGAAATTTAAGAAGAAACCTAGAGGAACCAGGCTCCGAGAGGTGACCAGTCCTCTTCTGGCTGTTCCGGGTGAACATATTGATTAAGGGGCAAAATTGTAATAGTTAATCGATGCATGTGTGCTAAGCCCAGAGTCTATTTTATCCTAGTCCAGATTGTAGGCATAACCAGATGGACAAGGACGGGGGGAGGGGGGGGTCAGCAGAGTGGCAGCACAAATCGTCAGGTATAGTCTTGATCTATAACACCACCAGGAGGACTTTGGAGAGGGACTGCAACGAGTCATGCCTGGTACTCCGCAGGTGTAGGTTAAGACCTCATGTCCTCCTAAATTTAAAACGACAAAAGACAGGGAAAATGTAGACCCTACTCCCCCAGCACAATAATATAGCAGCGTAAGACGTTGGGGCTGAGACATGGGGGTCCAGTGACACTGTGGCCCGATCCGGGGGAGGCCCAGGACAGGGCCCAACAGGCAGGAAATCAATCCACCCACATTGCCAAGCATCAACCAAAGGGACAACCACCAACCGCAATCATCCTGAATGAGGGCTGAGTATTGCCAGCAGAGCACAGCCCAATTGCAACAGTGCGCAACAGAGAGACAACAACAAGCCAGTGACTCCGCCCCCGAATGGCATTGGAGGGAGGGCATCCCAGTGGCGATGAGAGCCCACCTGGCAAGACAGCAAGGGTGGACAGAATCAGGCCTTTCTGGTCATCTTCACGCCCCTGGGCCAGACAACACTTAATCATAGACCAGGCTGAAGAGATGAGTCTTTAGTAGATGCTTGAAGGTTTGCACTGAGTCTGCTTTCCTAATTTTAAGTAGTGGAGCTCTTTGGAATGATTTCACCACAGAGCTCCAAACTGGCTCGGGAAGCAAGATCAGTACAAGAACTATGCATCAGAAGCCTTACAAACTGGGTTTCCATGGTCGAGCGGCTGTAAGCAAGCCTCACATCAACATGCGCAAAGACGTGTTGGCTGGAATGGGGTAAAGCACGCCACCACCAGACTCGGGAGCAGTGGAAAAATTCTCTGGAGTGATGAATCGCTCTTCATTATCTGGCAGTCTGATAGATGAATCTGGGTGTGGTGGGAAACACTATATATTGGAATGCATAGTGCCTACTGGAAAGTTTGATGGAGGAGGGTTAATAGCCTGGGCCTGTGTTTCAGAGTTTAGGCTAGGCCTCTTAGTTCCAGTGAAGGGTTATCTTATTAATGCTACAGGATACAAAGACATTTTTGACAATTGGGTGCTTCCATCTTTTATAGTTGCAAAGAGGTGACAACTCCATATTAATGCCCGTTATATTGGTGAGATGGTTGGGGTTGAACATATTTTTGGCTATATAGCACCACACTACACAACAAGTTCCAATTATGAAAGGTATAATAACTAGCAACTAATTACTACCCCGACTGCTGTTAGGTACAGAGATGAAATCCTCAGACCCTTCACGGTGAGTTGATCAACTGGATAATTTAAATCACTTTAAATGATCAGAGTCCTGATCATTAAAAAACTAGCAAAACCATCTCTGGGAAGTGTGGTGAAGAAATCTTAAAACCATATAGATGGACATGTGACAAAGTGCTTACAAAAACAAACAATAAACACCGGCTGTCTAAGAAAAGTCAAGATGACTCAGAGAAGGGACACAAATGAGAACACAAAATAGAGCTAAAAAGAAAGCAGCTCAAAAAGCATATAAAACCGCGACCAAGGAAGAAAAGTGTTAGAAAGGATGAAAACGTGTTAAAAACTTAGCATATCAAACGTCAGGAGCAGCAGGAAAACATGATCTGATGCTCACAGCCATATTCAAACAAGAAAACATTTGAAAGAAGGCACGCTTTATACCACCAAGGAAGGAGATCAATTGAAATGGATTAAAATACTTTAGAGAGCTGCTCAGCAAGCAGTCTCCTCAACAGACCGAAGAAACCCACTAGTCCAAACGCTGGAGGTCAAATGCAAAATCCCAACCAAAAGTAAAACAAGAATGGCCACAAAGACATTGAGAGCAGGCAATGCAGAAGAGCCAGATGAAACATCAGCCAAAGCCCTCAAGCTGGACACAGACTTTCACTACATTCCCAATTTCAAATCCTTCATGAGGGAAGTTCGCCTGGAAGCTTTTAACGTCATTAGCAGGCAGGGCTGCATGCTCTCATCATCATATTTTGTACCATCTCTTGTACCATCTCGATAATGAAGCTAACGATCAACAATAATTGAACGTCACAGACCAGCACACTCCTCAGCAGATGCAGGACAAATCTCACACTGGATAACTATTGTTTCAAACTAAAAATCTAAATCTGCTGTGCACAGACTCAAAAGAAACCCTCTGAAAATCTAAATAACCGAGAACAACAAACAGTACAGCAACAACCATGATTAACAGTTCACTTACCCAAATAGTGTGATATCTGTTTATGCAGGAACCGTGGAAGATAAAACTTCAAGGAAGTGTAGCATTTAACACAACAGCTCTACAAACTTGGATTGTATTCATACAAGCAAATATGAAAATGACTAGTGCGAGTTGCTGTAGTTAAGATAATTTGCTCCAATGTTAAACATAACATGAAAAAAAGAGAAAAAAGGCATTTCAGAAGACATGGAGAATCCCCCAACAAACAACAAGTATTAATCAATCCTTGTCTTAGAATGTCTTCTGAAAGTACACTGGCCAGAGACTATCACCAACATCAAGCTGTGGAAAATTATTAAACAATATCCAATCAAAAGTGGAGTAAGTGGCGCTAGATAGGACACACACCAAGAAGAACCAATAAGCCAATCTTAAAAAAGCCCCAACATGGAGCAAACAAGGAAAGCACAAAAGAGGAAGAACACATGAAGATAAAGTACTGAAGAGAAGAGGAAGGTTAAAAGGGCTGACATGTCTAGCCTGGCCTGGCAACTTTTGTTAACCACAGCAACAAGCTTTTGCAACTGCAATATTTGTTCAGAAAATATGCACGTATTTTTATTGTTTTTTTAACTCGCTATCTGCATGTACAACACTGAGCTTCCTCTTGGATTTTCAAAGTGAGCAAGGCCATAACCAAAGGCCTAAGAAACACCTTGCCATATTGGAACCATTTTGTACAATTGGACTATTGTATTCTTTTTTTATCAACATGGTATTCAGTGTGACAAGCTGGACATTTGTGAGTACAATGAGTAATCATTAACTGCATCTATTCTCATCTTTGGGGAAAGCATGCTGTAATCGATTATCTAATGGGCAGGTTGAAATTTATTGGTGTATGTGGCAGGACAAAAATGGGGGAGGACGTTTTACTCCATGGAGGGATGTGTGGATTTCTTTGGGGTTTTTTGGGGGGGTGGAGGGCACAGGTTAGGGCAGTGAGATTTGTTTTTAGTTTTTAGGACAGGCCCATCATCAGACTGCACTGACGAAGATTGGGTATTAAGTGCTTTATATACACTTTAAAACACGTCTTCATTGTTACTGTAATTGCATGAATATTTTATAATTTAAATAATCGTATTAAAAGGAATAAATTATTTGTGTTCAAATAGGTATGTAGCCTTAAGAAAAAAGGAAAATTGCAATCATTCAGAAATAATCTAGATATTTTTCAGAAGCACATTTACTGTAATAACAAAAATATGAGAATTCGCCTATTGTATTCTCTGAGTGCATTCTGCAACAACACCTAAACTACACTGATATGAAGCAATTGTACACAAAAGGACTGGGTGAACAAAATGTTTCTCATGGCTGTGCTGCAATCATAGGTACGAGATGATAACCAAAAAATGCCTTCTGCCAAAGGCTGTTATATTTTTCTAACCCCCAGTAGTCTTTGGCGAGTTGCTTTATGTAGCAACCAGCCGTGCCCTCTCCCATTAGTGGTGTATGAGGTGTAATATACGCACATCAAAGCTGTAATTGCAATATATACTTGTATACTGGGGGAGGACATCTCCCCCAATATTCAGATTTGCTCAAAATGTCCCCCCCCAATATATTGATATATAAATTATTAATAAAATAAAAAGGTACTATGCTACGATAGGCGAACCGTACACTGCTGTCCAAAATAATTAGCAAATGTAAACATAATCATAACTTAACTTAAGAAATGGCCATTATTATTACTACCGGTTCTAGTTTTACGGTTTACTGCAGTTGGTTTGTCCAAGTGCTGTTGCCGTACCCCAGCAGAAGCCGTTGGTCGATTGCAGTTAGTAGGTACAATCAATGTCGAACACTGTACATTCTCATTACTTTCAAATGTATTAAAATGTGGAAAACTATAAAGTAAAATGAGTGGTACGTTTTGTGATAGTTTTAACATCAATACATAATTTGCCCTGGAACTATTATTTTGGAAATGACTAATAGTGTGCTAAAAAGTGTCAGTATTTGCATGGAGTGTAAACACATTTTAGATGAAAACAGGCCGATTTGTGATTGCTAATCAGTCAACCATCACAATGGTGCTCATGTGCGTAGTCAACTAACATTAATGTCTTACATCAGTGGTTCCCAACCAGGGGTACTAGGCCTCTCCACAGATGGTACTTGAAAACACTCATGACACCAGGGGGTTTAGGGTTACAGTAAATGAAAAAGTTTGGGAGCCACTGTCTTACGTTAATAATTTTGTTAGATATGTCAGAAAGCCCACGTGAAGTCTGAGTGTCAATCATTTATGACCGATCTGATACCTGATGTCATATTGGTGTTGTTCTGACGACATCAGGAGTCATGTTTTGTGCAACGAGGTTAGGTTTAGGCAAAGGTAACAATGAGGGTAAGTTTAGGCACAGGCCATACAGAGGTTAGGTTTAGGCACAAGTGTCACGGAGGTTAGGGGGCAGGGGAATATTCTTTGAACTGAAGTAACCAACTAAATACAGGTCAGTTGCAATGATGGTCCTGGAGCTACATTAATTATGATATAGGAACAACACCAACGCAGATATCAGATTGTGTGAATATGGATGGTTTTGAGTATTATAAATACTTTTGAATATTTATTTGGTGAGGGGGAACCCCAGACCCCTAACTGATTTCGTCCCCCCAATGTTAACTCCATGGCTACGGCCTTGATTCACATGAATAGTATGTACATTATATCAAGTAGAGCAGGAGGAGTGATTCATCCCTAAGTACTGCATTCATAAGGCTATGAATGTTGGCGTAAGGTTCAGACACTTCTAGTTCACAAAAACTCTTTGCTATCTCCTTCTGGGATTCAACTCTGAGATGTGGACTTTTGCCATTGCTGCAAAGAAAGAAAAGGCCATCCAGTCTGCTCTGACGCCCAGCTCCATAATTTTACAATAGGGGCTCCCATTTAGAGAGTCAGGAGTAGATGCTGTTGGTCCGTTCCCACCACAGACAGTGGGAAACTATTTCACAATAGGGCTTGGACAGAGGAGATTATGGGCATGTTCAGAGCACAGCCAATTTAGAGTGACCTAGGCAACGGAGAGAATACTGCGTCCTGTTAACTCTGTGTGTGAATTACTGGGGTATACATCCAACTTGGTCCACCTTCAATGTCCATGTGGAATGCTTCAACACAATGCTGGCACAGCAACTGGCCATCATCACTGAAAATAACAACTGTCATTGTACTTTGAAGTCATTATATTTTTAAGGAAGGAATGATGCAAGTTTATCCAGCAGGTTTATTTTCAACACTTAGTAATGGCTAGATAATTTCCCTACAGATAAGGATAACATTCATTTGTTAGTGTTGTGTTAGTATTTGATACACTGCTGATTTTGCAGGATTTCCTACTTACAAAGCATGTAGAGCTCTGTAATTTTTATCATAGGTACAGTTCAACTGTGGGAGATGGAATCTAAAACAAAAATCTAGAAAATCACATTGTATGATTTTTTTTATAATTACTTACATATGTATTTGATACATCAGAAAAGCAGAACTTAATATTTGGTACAGAAACCTTTGTTTGCAAGCACAGAGATCATACGTTTCCTCTAGTTCTTGACCAGGTTTGCACACACTTCTGTAGGTTTTTTGCCAGCTCCTCCATACAGACCTTCTCCAGATCCTTCAGGTTTCGGGGCTGTCGCTAGGCAATACGGACTTTCAGCTCCATCCAAAGATTTTCTATTGTGTTCAGGTCTGGAGACTGGCTAGCTAGACCACTCCAGGACCTTGAAATGCTTCTAACAGAACCCCTCCTTAGTTGCCCTGGCTGTGTGTTTTGGGTTGTTGTCATGCTGGAAGACCCAGCCATGACCCATCTTTAATGTTCTTACTGAGGGAAGGAGGTTGTTGGCCAAGATCTCGCGATACATGGCCCCATACATCCTCCCCTCAATACAGTGCAGTCGTCCTGTCCCCTTTGCAGAAAAGCATCCCCAAAGAATTATGTTTCGACCTCCATGCTTCAGAGTTGGGATGTTGTTCTTGGGGTTGTACTCATCCTGCTTCTTCCTCTAAATACAGCAAGTGGAGTTTAGACCAAAAAGCTCTATTTTTGTCTCATCAGACCACATGCCCTTCTCCCATTCCTCCTCTGGATCATCCAGATGGCCACTGGCAAACTTCAGACGGGCCTGGACATGCGCTGGCTTGAGCAAGGGGACCTTGCGTGTGCTGCGTAGTGTGGCGTAGTGTGTTACTAATGGTTTTCTTTGAGACTGTGGTCCCACCTCTCTTCAGGTCATTGACCAGGTCCTGCCATGTAGTTGTGGGCTGATCCCTCACCTTCCTCATGATCATTGATGCCCCACAAGGTGAGATCTTGCATGGAGCCCCAGACTGAGGGAGATTGACTGTCATCTTGAACTTATTCCATTTTCGAATAATTGTGCCAACAGTTGTTGCCTTCTCACTAAGCTGCTTGCCTATTGTCCTGTAGCCCATCCCAGCCTTGTGCAGGTCTACAATTTTAGACAGCTCTCTGGTCTTGGCCATTGTGGAGAGGTTGGAGTCTGTTTGATTGAGTGTGTGGACAGGTGTCTTTTATACAGGTAACAAGTTCAAACAGTTGCAGTTAATACAGGTAGTGAGTGGAGAACAGGAAAGCTTCTTAATGAAAAACTAACAGGTCTGTGAGAGCCAGAATTCTTACTGGTTGGTAGGTGATCAAATATTTGTCATGCAATAAAATGCTAATTAATTATAAAAAAATCATACAATGTGATTTTCTGGATTTTTGTTTTAGATTCCATCTCTCACAGTTGAAGTGTACCTATGGTAAAAAGACCTCTACATGCATTGTAAGTAGGGAAATCTGCTAAATCAGCAGTGTATCAAATACTTGTTCTCCCCACTGTAGCTCTGAATTAATTTTTTTATCTTGTTAAATTTTTTATCTTGTTAAAAGTAAGGATTCATGAAGCAAAACATTTTACATTGTCATCCCACATGGAAACAACTGACACTTGCATTAAAAATACTATAGTGCCTTTATTTAGAATGCCATTAATTTAGTTGAACTTGTATCCCTCAGTTGCTTTATCAACATTCAACAGATGACAGATTCATATTGATGGTCTGAACTTGAACACGGGATAATTTTGCTTTAAATGGTAGCTAATGACTATTTTCCATGAATGACACCATAGGCGATTGGATATACAATGACACTTTTAAATACAAACATTTAGTTGCAAAAAATATTCAGACAGATGGCATGGTTGTCATTCACTGGTTGTCATTAAATTCCTCTTTAGAGAGTGTACTGTTTTCATTAATAAAATCAAGAAAGACACTTTTGACCAAATCTACATCAATGCTCTATTGAGAGTACACTAAGTAGAATGCTCAATTTGCCACAAGGTTCCTTATGGCTATAAACAACAGTGACAGTTTTCTCATTCACCTCATCTTATAGCCAATCAGCATTCATGGTTTGAACCAGTCAATGTATATAATGAACTGGGTGGTTCAAACTATGAATGCTGATTGTCTAAGAGCTTTGGTACATGACACCACACAGTCTGGATATTACGAAACATTATTTTTTAATGTTGTGCTGAGAGCTGGTTTATATTAGCAATGAGACACCTTAGGGGTTTGTGATTTATGGTCAATACACCTCAGTTAAGGGCTATGCCCAGGCAATCCACATTGAATCATGGCTAAAATCAGCCCTTAGACTACAAATGTTTGCTACATACAAATACCTCTCGGAATTTTCAAATTGTATCCGACAAAGTAAGTTCTATTCAGAGAGATTTCCGAAACATGAAAATTCATGATTCAACAACTAACACCAAAACAAGTAGCACAGGGGCAAAAAAAGATACTGCAAACCAGATTTGCAATTATTCCCAATGGAGATTGAAAATGAATACTGTGATTCCACTTTAACTTGAATCCAGCATGCACATGCTCGTAGACTTTGAGATTAGAACATCCTTTTACACGTTTAGGGAAATTGGGACTATATTCCTTCTGCTTAATTATTTAGTAAGCCAAACTAACCATTCATGTCAGAAAGGCAGTTGCCTTTCTACCCACACTCTTGAGATAAAAACAGACACTGTTGGAAACACAATTACATGGATACCTAAACAAAGTGGGGAACCATCTGGGCTTTCTACAACTTCAGAGAACATATAAGGATAGATCAAGAAATACATATTTTCATATGTTGAAGCTGTCTTTTTTTCATGAATCTTTTACCAATAATTCAAAATAGATTCTGAAGTTTACTAATAGTTAATGGGTAAAAATCTTTGGAGACAAAGTATTTTTAACTAACATTAACATATCATTCTTCATTACAATGTGATTCTCTGGATTTTTTTTTCTAATTTTGTCTCTCATAGATGAAGTGTACCTATGATGAAGATTACAGGCCTCTCATCATTTTAAGTGGGAGAACATGCACAATTGGTGGCTGACTAAATACTTTTGTGCCACACTGTATTTAAAACTAATATTTCCAATGACAACTGTATGAAATATATAGGGGAATACTTAATGAGCATCAAATAACTTATACAAATACTGATGTTATATAGTATTATACAATATGCAAGAAGAAAATGTTTGTATATTATGGTGAAGTAATATATCTACGCTCGGAAATAGATTTTTTTGGTTACCTTTAAATCATTTGTCTGCCCTTATGTTGTCATTTCACCATCATTGTCCATTGACTCCACAACTGGCTTTCTGTGTTTCCTAATTGTGACAACTGAAACACATTTTAAAAAAACCTGTGAATCCCTTCAAAAACAACATCCCTGAAAATTTTTCAAGAAATGAGATTGGAGAACGGATTGGAGTGATCTTATAGGCCATTCCTCTAGAAAGAACATTGCCAGTTTCTCTGTTCACTGAATGTGGTTACATGGACAGCCAACAAATGGGGCTGTCCAATTTGGAAAGCCATTTCCAAATTTTGATTTTGTATTTACACTGAACAAAATTAGAAACGCAACACGTTTGTTTTTGCCCCTATTTATCAAGAGCAGAACTCTAAGATCCAAGACGTTCTCTAAGTACACAAAAGGCCTATTTCTCTAAAAGATTGTTCACAAATCTGTGTTTATGGGTACTTCTCCATTGCCGAGATAATCCATCCACCTTCCAGTTGTGGCATATCAAGTTGCTGATCACAAAGCGTAGGTATTGCACAGGTGTGCCTTAGGCTGGCCACAATAAAAGGCAACTCGAAATGGCCTACCATGTCTGGCCTACCATGTCTTGGTGAAATGTATGCTTACAGTAGGTGTATTGTCTTGCTGGAAGAGCTATTATGTGGTGTTGTTTTCATAATGCAGCAGGGGTAGCAGAGCACAGGTGCAGAGGTTGCTTAAACAAAAGGTTTAATAAACAGACTTGGTAGAAAAACGAAAGGCTCAAATGTCAGGAACAAGAAACAGGAAACATCAGAGGCGTTGCTAGGAACACAATACAAACTCAGCCCCTCAACCCCCCTCAGACCGAAAATACAGGGTTCTGAATGCACATGCTAGAAGACAATTTTGAAGTGCATGCTAGCGGCCTATACAAAAATGTTATTTTTGGGATCAACTTGAGATTTATAAAAGATTTGGTGCTAAAGCCCCGGATGCGCAGGGCTAACGACACCACTGGGCAACATTGACACCGATAATGACCAACGAGAAACACAAGGGCAGGAGGAACTTAAATAGGGATGTAACAAGGGGACAAACAAGACACATGAAAACAATACAGAGGGCAAGCAAGCTACATACAAAATCAAAAGACAAAAACCATACCTGCCTCCCCCCATGGTGCGGACGCCTAGTGAAGGCACCACTTTGAGACGGAAACCGGGAACTGGAATGGTCGGATGCTCCACCTTAGTGCGAGGACCAGGAGCCGGTAGAGGGAGACCAGGAACCGGTGTAAGGGGACCAGGTGGAGCCAGCAAAAGACCAGGACATGGAGGGGCACCAGAAGCCAGCAGAGGCAGACCAGGAGGTGCCAGAGCTGGCAAAGGACCAGGAGCCGGCGGAGGATGAGCAGGCAGAGGGGCAAAAGGAACAGGAAAAGCGTGAGGAGTAAGAGGCCGGAACGGGAGGTGCGGGATGTGGCGGCGGCCCCAACTCGGGGTGCAGGACAAGGCGGCGGCCCCAACTCGGGGTGCAGGACAAGGCGGCGGCCCCAACTCGGGGTGCAGGACAAGGCGGCGGCCCCAACTCGGGGTGCAGGACAAGGCGGCGGCCCTGCCGGGGGAGCAGGAAGAGACAGCAGCCCCGCCTCGGAATCAGGAAGAACTGTATGAAGCTCTTCTAAAACTTTATTAGTATCTTGGACTAAATGTATTAACTTTTGCAACGCATCAGAGATAAATATGCAACACTCAGATCCACCACTAGAATGGCACATCATATCTAGTGCCATTCTAATTTGTTGAGCAACTGAACAGGTTTATCTCAGCTCAGTTCCTATTGTGTCAGTGGTCAAATTCACTCTTCCAGTCAGGTGTATGTGCCATATTTTCGTGATAAATACACTGAAAATACGTTGGGTTTTAGTAATTTTTCGCTTATGGCGAGGTTGGGATTGATATAAAGTTATCCCCTTGGTCTGCTTGCCTAATCTCAGGGACCGAGTACGCCATATAGCATAACCCACCTGCGTCTCTAGGAATGCAACTGTATGCTTTCTATCCACAGACTATATAGACCTGCTCCGGCAAAGCTCCTAGTGCCGTGAAGTCGGTTTGAGTCGTGGGGGGACAATCACCATGTCCTAAATTCCATGTGGCTCTTGAAGTGTCTGTAATAGAGTTAGACGTTATGCAATTCATAAACAGGTATTGGTGACCAGGTCTGGGCACAATCATGCAAACGGAGCTTCTCATATATGGCAATAGTGGAACAATTATGCAAATTGATGGTCACTGAATCTATGTTCATGTATGTTTCCCATGGGATATAGTTAACCACTACAAACAGAGAAACCTGAAGGGATAACAGTTTATACTTGATCTGGCTTCATTCTCCTTAGTGCGACAGTCTGTCTGCACCAGGGTCATTTGCATTCTTACAGTATAGCCACATGCTCCTATTCGCTCAGTGTAGGTTTACCTAAATAATGTGGATATGGTCACTCCCACAGGAGGACAGTTGGTGTTAACTTCTACTATCACCATATAGACCAGATTTAATTTGACCTTACTGTCAGGGATTGCTGACTGGGTATAACAGTCTTTATCTGGCTATTTTATTTGTGCTGCCACCTCTGTCCAACCGGCTGCCAGTCAGCTACTGATAATGGGATAGGGGTTAACATAAAGGAACGTGAGGATGTTGGTTTGTGTTGACAATTCCAACAATTAGTCATGTTCTTGTGCTTTGCATACTCAACCATGATCCTAAGGGCTATGTTATCTGGCTTTAACAGTGCTCTCCTTACTCTACCTGGCTTAGGACGACATGAAGCAAGAGTAGGAACCACAGTAGTACCTGCGACTGATATGGGACATATCATAGCGGGTCTACCCTTGGGTTGGTCAGGTGGTCTGTTATGGGACATATCATAGTGCCTACCCTTGGGTTGGTCAGGTGGTCTGTTATGGGACATATCATAGCGGGTCTACCCTTGGGGTGGTCTGTCATGGGACATATCATAGCAGGTCTACCCTTGGGGTAGTCAGGTGGTCTGTTATGGGACATATCATAGCGAGTCTACCCTTGGGGTAGTCAGGTGGTCTGTTATGGGACATATCATAGCGGGTCTACCCTTGGGGTAGTCAGGTGGTCTGCAAGTGGTGTTGCCTTCATCAGTACTGAAACACCAGAAATGGACCCAAGTTCCTCGTTGAGCAACCTTGACAGTGACCTGCTGACCTTGGTATAGGCACAACCAGCATTGCTTACTTCAGTGCTGTCTTTTGCAGTCTTTGATCACCACTCGATCCCCAGGCTTGATGTCATGCAGCGGGCCTTAACTGGGTGTTGGTAGAGCAGCTCTCACACTCCTATGGTTGTTGTTCAGAACCTTTGACAGATTATGTGCAGTGTGTTAATATTGTACCATTTGCTTGTTCTGTTGTGAGGTCTTGATGAGTAGGGGCGCCAAGGCCTGTGTTCAGTGGTCTTCCAGTGATGATCTCATGAGAGGAGAAGCCAGTTTTTGCCCTGAGCCTTCCTCTCATGTATGTAAGCACAAGGGGAAGTGCTTTTATCGAGTTCAACCCTGTCTCTTCACCCAACTTTGAAAGTTTAATTATAATTGTTCCATTCTCTCTCTCCACTGCTCCTCATCTCTGCGGGTGGCAGTGAGTCTTCAACTCCTAGGTACTCAAACATCTTCTGAATGCCTCTGTTCACAAAATGTGATGCATTGTCACTTAACAGCCTCTTAGGAATTCGCCATCTGGATTTGATTTCAGTCAATAATGCCTTAGCAACTGCTGCTGCATCAGCCTTCCTAGCTGGGAAAGCCTCAACCCATTTAGAAAACATATCAACAAACACAACACAGTATTTCTTTCCCTCGCAGGGTTTCAACTCAATAAAATCCATCATCACATGATAAAAAGGGCCATCAGGGGGAGGATGGCTGGACTGGGGAAATGTTTTCACCCTATGTTAAACTTCAAACACTAAGCACTTTGAACAAAAATGTTGAGCATAATTTGTAAAGCCCTGTGTATACCAGTACTTATTTACCATATTTACCCCTTTTGAAGCATTATCTTTTCCATGTGAAAGCACCACAAAGAAATTAAACAGACATTTTCATTAACAAGGTTAAACATTAATAGTATTTACATATTTACATCCCGGTGGTTCTTTCTTTAGGTGAAGCCTGAGATTGCGCTTCAACAAGGTCAGAGAGAGAAACCGTGGGGGTCAGTTGGGTCATCTGTAGGATGAGGTGGGGCCTGAGCAGCTGCTTTGGAAGCTGCATCTGCTCTGAGGTTGCCAATGGAAACAGCAACTTTGCCTGTAGTATGGGCCACACATTTAAATATGGCCACTTCCTTAGCTTCTAACAAGTTACGAATAAGTTTGCCATGTTGGATCTGTGTACAGAAAAATACTGACTATTGCCCGGGACTATTGCCTGGATCATGGAACAATTAAGTTCCAACAATGCTTTAAACACGGCAGCTATCCTTCAATAGCCTCAGATTTCCGTGGGTATTGAGACTGGCAGGGTCTGTGGGGACCTCTATGTGTAAATACAAGAGTCTGTGCATAATATTAGCCCAACATCATATTTATGCTCTGACCACAGGAAGGGTGGAACTTCCGTTAACCTAGGATATGTAGCGGCCACCTGGACTGCACAGACCTGACAGACCCAGTCGTCATGCGGCGTAAGATGTACTTCCTGTTTACCTAAAACGACGCACCCAAATCTTTCTTTATAGGCCTGGGCTGCAATGGAAAATTCCACTCCCACCATGTGACATGGGATCCACTCCACTGCTTCATTGCACCTCCTCACCCAAGGACCCAAGCTTTCCACTTACTAAACACAGGTTTAGCGAGGGAGACAGGGGTCCGACTCCTCCACTTCGAAAAAACAAGACACGTCTCACATTTCGCACGGAGCATGCAAAACAACGTTCCGAACATCAGCACACATATTCACCCGTCAAAAAATCACACAAACATCCTGACTTTTTGAAAGTCGCCCATATCCATAAACTGGGCCAAAACGGTTCCTACTCAATTCATCGCCTTATATACCAACACCTGTGAAACAACTCTGGGCCCTGTTCTTTCTAAATCCTGTGAATAACAATAATCAACAGGCTGCACACTGTGTTGAACTGCTTGTAAGACAGTATGTTTAATTCGTATGCCTTTGTCTGAATATTCCAACGTGATATCTGGCTAACAAATAAACTGGACAACAATTGGAAAACAAAAATGAATGTTTTGGGTAACGCTGACCCTTGTTGTCTACAACTGAGTAGTAGTAAATCGCTCAGTGGTCTGTCCTCCAGTAGCCCCTACCATTATTATAGTTCTACCACTCAATTTCGGAAGCGGGTCCCATTCCTGGGTTCTAAGGAAAGAATTTCCCGCTCCAGAATCAACCAAAGTTCAATCTGTTTCACATTAATTGTAAGAAAAATTGTGTTTAATTTGGTACTCTACATGTTCTCTAAATGCTTGTACATTAAGCGTCTAAATAACATCAATATATGTAAAGTCATGTAATGGATTGGTCTCACCGGTAGATGCATCCTGTCCTGTTCCCTCAAGTCAAAACCTCTCCTCATAGTGGTTCTCGTTCCACTACAATGTTCAACGTAAATCCATCAGAATTTAAATTGTCTCTGTTCCTTTGGCCATCTTCTCTCGTGTCCTTCTCCGGAAAGTCACAAACTCAGTGTTCAAGCGAACCACAACGATGGTAACCTTTGTAATAGTTGTAGCAGTTAGTAAAACCTTGTCCTCTGCCTCAAGTCTGTGTTCGTCTTCTAGCTCTACCACGTCCTCTAGCTCTAGACACTGTAGAAACCTAGTTGGGCCATCTGTAATTTCATTTCACGTTTCCCTTCTCTTTTTTCTCATCTTCTTGGCCCTCATGGACTTTTTCAGCATGCTTGATATTAGGCAATACGATTTCAATGCAGCCCTCACCAAAGGCCACTCAGGGCTTCTTCACATGTTTCTTCAAATCTAGGTGCCAACCTGCAACCGGTCACATCTTTCACTATTGTTCACAGGAAGAATCATTAGCCCCATCTGGTTTGCGGCCCATCCCACTGTGAATCTCAAATTATTTCTCAAGTCTTTTACAATAGTCTGTGACTCGTTCTCTCTGTTTCTGTTTGCAGTCATAAATATTCTCCCAGTTCATCCATCTTGGGAAAAGGTCACCCATCCGTCCCCACAGCACCATGATTGTTAACCTGTATTGAGAACCAACGTCCTAATTATATGGGGCATTCTGCACGGGCCAGTCTCCTTTCTCCTGTTCAAGCATATGGGGAAATACATGATTGAATTCCTCTCTTCCTTCTTTTTCTGGGTTGGGTAGCAAGGCGGCCACGTCTTTCAGGTCACCTGGTGACCATGGGCGGTAGACTAAAATAGTTGAGGGCACGTAGTCATCGCCTTCTGCGACCGGATTCGCCACCCGTTGGTACCGCCGCCGTCTATTCGTGCACCGACCATCGGCCCGTCCCCAACTTCTCTGCCTGATAGTCTCTCTTGCTCTCCCAGTCCGCGCTTGGGTCCCTACCGGCATTCCTGACAGTATGATCCTGCCACCCATGGACCCAGCGGAGCTGGACACCCTACGCCAGGTGGTAGCATCTCAGGAGACTGAATTGGACCAGCACCAGACCGCGCTGCTAGATATCATGGGCAACCTACATGCCCTCTTGGGAAACATTGCGGCTATTCAGGATCACTTGCTGGCCCACACCAGCACTCACCTCGGAACGCGAACCTTGGGTTCCCACCCCCTGAGAGTTATGACAGGGATCTGGGGCGGTGTCGTTCCTATGTAGTCTTGTGTTTGTGCAGCCCCAAACCTATGCCACTGATGGCTCGCGGATCGCTTACTTGGTAGGCTTGCAACGCGGTTCTGCCCTGGAATGGGCCTCCGCACAGTTGGAGCGACAGGGCCCTGCGACCCGATCCCAAGCCTCCTTCACCGACAAAATGCGCAGACAATTCAACCATCCGGTCCGAGGGAGGGATGCCTCAGCCCGCTTGTTTGAACTGCGTCATGGAAGACGCTGCGTAGCGGAGTATACGATAGAATTCCGTACCCTAGCTGCCAAGGGTGGATGGAACGGAGAGGCTTTGCAGGCGGCCTTCGTCAATAGTCTGAACAGCCACCTCAAGAATGAGCTGGTCTCATACCCTGAGCCCGACGACCTGGACAGCCTAATCGCCCTCTCCATTCGGATAGACATCATCACCCGGGAACATCAGAGAGAGAGACGGCGCGGAGTGCTCCCTTCGCCGCCTCTCGGTCCAGGGGATCAGAGGGAGAGCCCTCCTCCTCACGCGCCACCAACTGCGCCGAGTTTAGACACCGAGCCGACGCGCATGGGTTGCGTTCGGTTAGGTGGCACGGAACACACCCCCAGCGCAACCACGGATTCAGGCCCTGATTGACTCTGGAGCAGATGAAAATGTTTTGGATGCCTCCTTGGTCTCCCAACTGGGACTCACCACAGCGCCGTTGCAAGAGCCAATTGAAGCCGTATCCCTAGACGGCGGGATTTTGGCCAGGGTCACGTCCCGGACGGAGCCCGTGCAGGTACTGCTGTCCGGTAACCACGCTGAGGTCATCCATTTCCTCAAAATCAGCTCCCCCCACATACCGCTTGTTTTGGGCCACTCCTGGCTGATCAAGCACAACCGCGAGATAGACTGGGTAGCAGGGCGCGTTGTCAAATGGAGTTTAGCCTTTTATCAGAATTTCACGCCTTGACCATCTCCTTCCTGGGGTACTTCGTCTTGGAGGTACAAGTGAAGATGGACCTGTCCAAGGTGGAAGCAGTCCTGGAGTGGCCGAGACCGTACTCCCGGTAAGAGTTACAGCGGTTTCTGGGCTTTGCTAACTTTTATCAGATGTTCATCCGTGACTACAGCAGGGTCGCCGCTCCCCTGACTGCCCTCACCTCCTTTGTAGATGCCTCCGACTCTGGAATCAGGGCGGTGCTGTCCCAACGCAGCCCCGAGAATGGGAAACCCGAGTGCTGTCCCGCCGGTTGTCTCGTGCCGAGACAAATTACGACGTTGGAAACCGTGAGCTTATGGCTGTTAAAGTCGCCAGGCCAGATGGGCTCTGTTTTACGGCCGTTTTAACTTTTCCCTTACCTATAGACCAGGGTCGCGAAACGGCAAGCCCAACACCCTGTCTCATGTGTTCTCCAGGGAGGGGGACCCATGCGCTGAACCACCGTCAGTCTCTCTTCTGGGTTCCACACCCAGACCAACTGTCATACCGGACTTTTGTAGTGAGGCAGCAGTGTAGGATGGGGGCCGGACAGAAGGACAGTCAAGGCCCGCATCCACTTTAGGAGAAGCCAGAACACATTGATCAGTAGTCCCTACACCACACTGTCTAAATCTTTTATCAGTCTACCCTTTCCACATACTATAAGCCTTCCAATCAACTTTCCGTCTCCCTTTCTGTATTTTCTTAATATTAAAATATAATATTTCATATTAATATTTCTTAATATTCCCCTGCTCGTACTCCTCTAACTTTTATTTCAACCCACGCAACTGTCTTTGGCTAAAGCTGCCATATTTCAGAAAGCCCCAAAACTCCCAAAGATACAATTGAACACAAGTCCACACACCATACATTTCTTTCATTAACTCTGCAGGTTCAACATAACTACGAGAGACGATCAATGGTTCACTGCCGCACTTATCCATCGGCCCATAAGTGAGATAAAATAGCTGCAGATTTAAAATGTGACTTAACACATATCCCAATGGCCTATTCCCAACTGTATTGTGCTCTTACCTCCAAAATTCTATTTTCCTGGGAAACATGTACTGAACAGGCACAAGTCTCGGTTCCCGTCAGGCACTCCTACTCAACCCCTCAAAGGATAGCCCTCTTTTGGGGGAGGTCTAAGTCCAGAGATCTCTCTCTGTCCATGCATGGTTAATCTGGTAAAACAAAGATTTGAACCGAGCAGGATTAGTATCCCGAATGAACACCCCAAAGTATGACGGCAGTTTCAAAAGTCCAAGTTTATGAAAATGGTAGCTAAGACCGAGGAAAACTCTATTGCACAATTAAAGAGTTTATTCTTACAAGGAGAGAGTACACAGGTCAGAAGGTAACAGTAAATAATCTCTAAAGCATTTGGAAGTACATTCAATACTTACAGATTAATTGGCGAGGGTAAGAATCTGCATGGTCATACAAAATGGTCATATAAAACAACATATGTTCCTTATCCTTCCTACCTCCTGTTGTGTCTTCCTCTATCCTGTCCTAAATCTCATTGATCTGCATCTACCCCCAACCTAACAGGTTTATGTTTACCTCAACACCGCATTCATCCTTTCCCACAGTTACAGCACAACTAACATTCCCTTTCTTATCTAAACATGGGGACTCAATACTTCAATCAGTAAGAATACATCAGTTCATGAAAATTCCCTGACCGATGCATGAAGCCGATGCTTGCTTCAAAACTCCAAACCAGTTTGCTCAAACTGAATGGGCTAAGGCTTGCTTTGGAGAAACAAGATATCAGGTGAGCCTAGATCAGCCAGCACGCAATAGAGCAGGTACCCCTGTTGAGATTTGAACCCAGGTCACCCACATTGAAGGTTGTGTTGTTAACCACTACACCACAGAGCTTTACATTTCATGGGTGTCAGCATAGCCTCTAGTGTCTGCCATGAAAAAAAATCCTCTTTTGCCACTTGCCATTTCAACAGCAAATTGGCCATTTGTGAATGATATTGATACAGTAAAACAGACCAACGTTTCTTATTAAGATGTCTGCCGCCACAAATAGGGTCTAGGAACAGTATGGCTTTTGCCAATGGATGTTTTAACAGCGTATTAGCCAGTAATAGGCTTTACCAGTATCTACTAACTTACTGGTATAGTCAAGAATTTAGCAATTGCTTGCGAGTCTGATAAAGCTATTTCATTTGATGGCATAAGAACATAACAACATACTTTTTTCTTTCATTAGTGAATGACATTGATACATTAACTAACAATAAAGGTGACGATAACTAACTTTTTCATCAAGTGAATCATGAAATGTACCAGAAGTCAAAATACTGTATATTGTAGATTTATTGCGGCCCACAAAAAACATGTATAAATGTCGTTGCTCTGAATAGGTTCAAATTAAGGTATTCTTCTTTAACCACTACGCCATGGCAATACATGTTTCAGCAGTCACTAGGCACCGTTGAGCATTGTGTTGAACTGACAAATGTTTCTTATTAAATTTATCTCCATCATAGAATCTATGAACTGTATGGTTTTTGCCACTGGCCATTTTAACAGATTATTAGCCAGGCTTACTAGTATCAACTATCTTCCTAGGAATATTCACAAGACTTGAGCAAATGCTAGTGAAACTGAAGATGAACATTTCCATGCCAGAGATAGTTCCAATATAACCGTATACAGTTTTAGTTAAGGCTTACTATAACGTGACTACTGTATGTTGTAGCCAGCAAATGTGTTTGTCTATCCTGTCCCAAAACGCATGCACGGATGCATACTTACACCAGAAACAGATGCAATATAACCATAAACTGTTTTATTTCAGACTTACTATGATGTAGAAGGTTTTAGCCAGCAAAGTATTCTTCTATACGGAATCATTCATAATGCGTACTTTGCTTTAACTGTGAGAAGATCCGAACACAGGACCTTTATTCCACAGTTCCGCTTTGCTAACCACTACGCTTTTTAACAAGGGGTACCCAGTTGGTCAGTCAGTAAGAGACATTAGCTCTTCTTAGCTGGCTCCGCTTACGACGTCCGGCAAAAAATACCATGTGATGGCGGATGTCACAGATTTGGGAATAGGCTTGTTTTAATAGACAAGGCACTTTCCAACTAATAGAGCGTTCCAGGCCTTTTCAGTGAGCATGGTTGTTGTAGGTGAATGCAGCCAAGAAGTACAATTACAGAAATCACACAAAATTGTTAAACACGTTTTCTTATCTACTATATCCGAGCTTGAATGATGACGTTTGAAGCCTCAGACGTCATGCAAACATCTAATGGGGTTTTAAAAGACATGGTGCTTTTAAATCATGCTTAAAAAACACATGAAACTAAATGAGTCTTCAGCCTAATTATCAAGAACTAATGAAATTCAAAAACCTGGTCAATGTCAAAACGTTTCTGCTATACATAATTAATTATCAGTAACTAACGAGTAGGCACAATACCATAGACTATTGTTAGAAATGTCTTGTAATTTCAGTAAGACCATTACCTGGCCGGTGGGGCAACATGTAGAAATTTGGAAGGCTACGCAGTAAGTTTACAAAGCCTGGTTTGAATCCCAATGATTACTTTCTGATACATGGGTTTGATGATAACACTGGCAGCACTGCTTTTGTAATTCCCACATCAGGAATATTTGCTCTTCAGTTTTTAATATCCCATCTTAAATCAAGCATTGGATCCACCATATTTCATTTTTTATCTCCAGCGTTTCTCTCATAGAGACGTATCATTCAGATGTATGATCATCAGGTGATTAATGACGTCCAAAGCTTTGTTTGATCTTTACTGGCAGGCACAGAGGCTTTCCTCCATGCCCAGTTATTTACAAGTGCTTCCCATATAACTGGATAGCTATGTAGCCTATGTGAAGTTGGTAATTATATAATAATCTGACATCACTGTCACAGTGTTGAATCCAGTTTTAGTTTAGGTTTCATGTGCCAGCTTACACAATTATTATATTTAGTTCAAATGAGTTATGTTAATATTCTGTCTTTGGTAGCCTCAATAATACAAACAATGCAAATATTTTTCAATTATTGTTGAGCAGGAGATTGAACCAAATTCTCTGAGGCTTGCTTTGAAATGTCAGCCCCTTCTTATCCATGCGAAAGGTCCGAGGATTTCATTAGCGTAATACCATGTGACTGATGACATCCGAAGCCTTGTTTGATCACATGCTTTTTAAAAACGGTTTGAGAAGTTGAACCAAAGAAACAAGAAACAAGACAACAGCAACAATGACCAACAGGAAACTCAAGGGCAGGAGGAACTTAAATAGGAACATAACGAGATGGCAAACTAGACACAGGTGAAAACAATACAAAGGGAAAGCTACGTTCAAAATCAAAGGACAAAAAACGAACAGGCCAAAACAGAACCTAACAGTTGTTTCAACAACAGCAGTGTTGACTAAGTTTAAGGTTAACGTTAAGAAAAATATCCCTGTTACTTTTTTTTCCATTTGTGGAAACATTAGGAGATGTTTTAGGGTATGGTTTAAGATTAGGATCAAGCTTAAGGTTTGGGTTAGTAAATAATACAAATATCAATAGATAATCTGTGGAGCATCTACACACATACTTTTGAGACTCTCAAACGTATGTGTTAACAAAAGCTCTATTTTTGATAATATGACCACACCAGTTCCCAACCAAACTTAAAATGCCCTTGTGCAAACTCCAGGTGTTATATATTTGTTGAATAACATGAAAACCTGACTTGGGAGGACAGGTGTTTAAATAATGCCACGCTATAACAAATGCTAATGCAACTTGAATATTCAAACATATATAACAGTCCATTTAAAATAACTAATCCCAGACTAGACAGTAATTATAAACCAACTAGCTATTCATGATTAGGACAGATATGGGCCAATGTCTTCCTTTATGGCTATGATAGCCGTTTTCTTTTCTAAGAAAGATCAAGTTCAATTTGAAATAGTAAAAGAAAAAAGAGAATGAAGATGGCAAAGTCAAGATAAATGATATGTAAAAATGTAATTGATGTCACACCAGGCAAAATGCCACAAACAAGGGTTTGCTCACGCCATACTGCTGCCTGCTAGGAGATAACGAAACATGTCTAAATTCTTGTTCTAAATTTCAGGTTTCAGGTGTGCCAGTCTGGGTTGTGACACAGGGTAAAAGAGAGGCTTCAACAGTGAGAGCCAGGTGAAATCCACTACAGTAGGACAGCTTAGTGGCAACCTGTTGTTACCGTTTGATAAGCGCAGAACTATCTGTACCCCCACTGAGATAATGTTTGTAATTGAAAACATGGCTCTCCGGTGTGTTTCATCTCCAACACAGGAAGGAAACACACTGTGATAGTGAAAGTGCAGATGCTTTGTCTTGCTCGAGTAATATCTGCACGTATTGATGATCGTTGTTAATAATCTATGGGAACAAGGGAGGATTCAAGAGTTAGAAGCCATTTTGTCTTCCCTGTGGCATGCGGGTAGGTGGAAATAGATCCTTTAAGACTCATAGATTACAGGCACATTAACAAAGCTTTGAGGAGCAGAGATAAATTTCACCTCACAACGTGCAAACTTCATCAGTTCCAAGTCATCCCGGCATTAGGTTATTGAATGTGGATTTTTAATGTTTTTGTGTGTGTAGGAAGAGATATCAGAACCTTATCATAAACTTTCAGGTACTGAGTACGAAGTTGAGGCTTTGCAGGGATGACATCCAACTAACACACACATGAACTAAATAATTGAATGTGTTTGAATGGAGCTTGATATGAATAACACACGAATCAGAAGAACCCATGTATATAAAAAAATAATAATTTGGAAATGTATTTAAAAATACTGATTACAGGTACATTCACAAGTAAGAAAAACTGGGTTTTTCATTTAGTGTATGGTCATCATCAGTCCTGTAGTCATCAGTTTGGTAGCTATTAATGCAACATTAATCTGCTGCTCTCAATTCATCAAACTGTGTTTTTGGGGGGTGGACCTTTTAAAGCATTCATTAAATGGACTACGAAGGCGTTACACATACTATAGGCTTGCATCAATCTTCAAGGAAGTTCGAGGTGGATGTGGCTTACAGATGAGGAACACCAACTCGCAGACATGGACTGAAGAATGGACTCAGTGTGTTGAGGATGGTGCTAGGCATTAATAAAACATGAGGTAGAGAAACATCAAATCTTTAAAAAAATATATTTATAAATGTAGTCTGTTTCAACATACTCTGAGATGTAATCTGGAGCATACAAAAGCCTGTGATCTATGCCTTTAGACTTATCTGATCTAACAGGGCATAAGTCTACAAAAGGGTAGAACGGGGAGGAGGCTTGCAGTGTTGTTAATTAATTACCCAGCTTTCTAGGTGCTACAACTGTTACCTTACACCCTCTGCTAAGCTAGCACACTGCTACTTCACAGAGCTATCTACCATCTTGATAAAGAAGGGTGAGGTGATATTGAAAAATGTTTGCAAGAAATCCATTCATTATACGATTGTGAAGCCCCAAGGTGGCTTACTGAGTGGATAATTGATATGTATTAGGAACACTAAATCCTCTTTGCAAAGTCAGACAAAGCTATATAAAGGGGCTGGTCTGGCCACTATTGAACACAGATGAAAATAGGTAGCTAGATAATCTTTAAAGGCTCACCCTTATCCTTTGAGGGACCCATTTTAAAAGTTGTCCCTCAGAAAATATTTTTCACAATTATAGATTAGGTGTGATGGCAGCATTATCTCACATTTGTAACAGATCTATAGCTAAGAGCATGCACAGTACTTAAGCACAATACAGGATCTAGACAAGAGGCCAAGATTTATTCTTCCTATATGTGTTCCTAACTGACGCTGCAGTACCCAGCCTCTAAAAAATCTCCTTCTGAAGTGTTTCAGGTGTATTCCCTTGGCAGTTGAGAATGAGAGACACATTCGCACCCCAAACACATCAGTCAACTCAAGCCCGTTTGGGGACTGTGCTTTGTGAGAAAACTGTCTTTCTCTTTTGACAGCTTACCGTACAGTGTACTGGACGCGGACACTTTGCTTGTATGTGTAGTGTATATGAAAGAAAGTAGCAAATGCAGTACATCGCACCTATCGCACAGGTGTATAAATATAGACTTCCAATCAAATCTGAGATCTTGCAACAAATAGTGAATTACTACCTCCCTTACTCACATCTGTTAGCTGAGGCCAATACGAACAGCGTGGTCAGGTGTGGCGAGGAAAGAACCAGCAAAGCAGCAGCTGGCTCCAAACAAAGCATCACATGTGGTTCTATTAACTACACACGCTTGGTTGAGGATTGGCTGGAGATTGAGTGCTTCTCGTCTTGAGTTTTATTAGAGAAAATCACTGTAATGAAAAGTCCAAATTGTCTACATAATCAAATAACATGGAACTCAGATACCTACAGTATATACCCCATAAATCACATAAAAAATAAGGGACACCATAGGTACTGTAAACAACTGATGGCAGAGGGGGGACCGTAAAGAGACACACAAACACACATATTCACACTGAAACTTCGTTTTTTATATCCTTGTGGGGACCAAAAAATCTTTGCGTCACCTTAGTCACAACAACCTAACATCTTTGCCTAACCATAACCAACCCTTGACTTTTTAACCTAAATCTAAACCATAATGCCTCAACTTTAACATAACCTCACTTCTAACAATAAGTCCAAAATCTCAGTTCTCTAAACTACTTAGATAGATCTGCAATTGCATTTCTACCAAGCGGGAACGATTTGCCAGGTTTGACTATTTTTGTGTTGACCTTGGGTTACACACACACACACACACACACACACACACACACACATTGCTTTAGGTGTATTTATTTGTATTTTAAATGTGTGTGACTTCTGGTCCATCTTTTTATTTAACTACTTTTGTCATTTTCTGAGTTTTGCAGTGAATCCAAGGAAGAGTCACTGCTGTTTTTACAAAGCTAATTGGGATCTAAGTCATTAAGTGTACTCCATCTGACTAACTGTTCAGTCTAAATGCCTTGAACCCTAACCAACACCTGACCCCTGCCCACTGATCGTTGACAAACCCTCTGCCTTTTTTGTGACTGCATTACAGCTTTCCCATGCCACAATTGACACAACAACAGACACTCAGCAGGAGCCGCAACCCCAACAGAAAGTCGACGGCAGGGCAGGCTGAGTCGTCTTATTCAGCCTTTTGTGCATCAGTAAACGTCACATTGATATTCCCTGCACATTGCAAGGGTGATTATGATGGATACAAACTGACAACGGAGGTCTGTGGTGTCATTTGTAATTGGTCGGTGTGTGGAGATGTTTTCTGTGTACCGTTGGGTCCCACGAGATGGCTAATTAGATAGCGCACCAGCAGTAATTATGTCTGCCCACCTACGGTATATAGAGAAACATGGCACTGAAGAATCAGCGGGCTCACTCTCTCCCCATCCCATTTCATCTTACAGGAGAGAAGGGGAGACACCGCTGTAATCAACTAACCTCATTCATATGGGGTTCCATTTATTCTGAGGCGCTTCGCTTGACACCTGCCTTGACTGTGCTGCATATTAAATTCAATTACTGTTCAACAGTGGGCCATTGGGAAATCTATGCTTGGGGAATATATTAATATATTAAAAAATAAACAAAAGTGTTAATGTTATTAGGGTAATATCAATACCTGTAAACTCAGCAATTATTGTTAGAAAGTGGGAAATGTCATCTTTTTTCTGAAGGGAAAAAAATATTTGGTCTCTGAGGGACAAAACAATCGTAGTTTAAAACTAAAAGTAAATATTCCAGCACTGTAAATTATGCATGACGTAAAGCAGAGGCATAACCAGAGATGCATTGATTGGTTAGCTTAAAGAAATTTGGGTGGACAGAAATCCAAGATCTCAACTATTAAAATATATAAAGCATACCCAGCTAATGAAAAGTTGCCCTTCATTAAGTGTCTCATGGTCTGAAGAGACCCAATTGTTAATGTTTTCGTATTGCTGGCCTTGTGAGTAGCCTCCTTGTTTTTCTAAAATGTTCTGTGTCGGTAATAAGTTCTCCAGTATAGTTGACAGCTCCCCCTCCATCTTCTGGGCGGCCTTCATGTCCAGCGTGTTGACGTGCCCCATGTCGAATTGTCTTCTGAGCCTCGTCCTGCTCCCTTGTGTCACGCTGATGTATCATCCTTGTCCTGTTGTTTTATCAAAGTTCTTCTTGTTACCCATAGACCCATCCCACGAACTATGTTCTAATGACGCAGGCAGTTGTCTTTACTGTAGTAAGGGCTGTCAGGAGCAGGGTGTGTTGTCTTGACTGGCGTTGATCGAACACTACGACAGACTCGTTCCTGTCACCGGGCTCTCCCTTGTCATATGGACAGCTTTCACCTGTGTATCCATACACTTGTAGAGAGCACTGGTTAGCATCAGACATGACAATACTGATTCCATCATGACCGCTGAACCAAAAATTGGTGAATGTGTATTATAGGCCCAAGAACTCCCATTGTCGTCCCTGTGATTCCCGCGATAGGCCTGTCGTTACATTTGAGGATTCTCAAATGGTCATTGGTACCACTGCTCAGTGCCGGCTCTGGCCTTTTTGGGGCCCTAAGCAAAATTTGATTTGTGGCCCCCTCTCCCCTATGCCCCACTAGCAGTCGGGGGCCTTAAGTGACCGCTTATGTCACTTACAGCTGGAGCTGGGCCTGCCATTAGTAACCTGGACCCCCAATTACCTGTTCTCCCTTAAGTTTCTTCTTCAGCCTGTTTTCAATAATCAGTTCTGGCTTTTTACCTGCCACTCAACATTGGGTGCCAGGGGCAGTAAAAGCCTGGTACAATCCTGAGTACAGTGCATGCTGCCTTGAGAATTCTCCTGGTGGAGGGTGTTTCTTGATCAGAGTATAAGGCTTGTGGTACCACCCACCTACAGTAAGAATTACCCTCTGCAATGTCTGTACAACAAAGTTGGAAAAGCTTCAGTCCATCTTGAGAAGCATAGTCCACAATCACGTAGGAAAAGCTTCAGTCCATCTTGAGAAGCATAGTCCACAATCACCAGTCCTCCATTCCATATGAAGTGAATTTGCAAATAAAAACTGAAAGGTTCGTCCGTCTGTCAAATGCTGCCTAATCGGCTCTCCCTTTCCCCTGAGATATGTTGTCGGTCCTACTCATGTGTGCCTAACACTTTTGAGGCAACTGAAAAACAATGGCCAATTTGTAGCATATGTTTGAAATTCGAGCTCTCTTACACTGAAACTAAACCAACATCGACCAGTCTCATCAATTGGGACTGACCAAAAGCCATTAGCCATGTGCGAAATTATGTACCTTTCTCCATCTTAACTAAGATCTTGGCCAAATCAGCTACCACTGAACATAGCTTGACTGTGTGTCTGTTGATAGTCCTTTAATCTATAGAAAAACGGTACTTGTCTCGTTTAGCCTATGGAAACAAAGTGTAATTACACTGTGATGATTCCTTAGCTGTTATGTTATGTCCAAGCATAAGGAATACGTCTGCAGGCAGCATATCCTCTGCATCCTGGCTGATGGGATATTGATGCAGCATTGGTAGCGGATGGCTCTCCACCGTGATTTGGCCCAAAACTTTTATCAAACCATAGTCAAGCCTATCTCTAGCTAAGGGCTAACTTTGGAGCTTAGGTTGTTCCACAGCAGCTATTCTCACAGATAATGTAATGCTGCTCCCACTAAAACTTCATACCCTTGGGAATGTAAAAATGTTGTCTTAAAAGTGCCTCCGCTCCCTTTGCCATATAAATTGAACCTTGGACAATGAAGGCTCCCGTAGAGAAAAGAAGTGGTAGCAAATGCACAACGTGTGGGGAGGTCTCTTTAACGAAAACAAACTCCTAAATAGTTCTACAACACAACGTTTTAGGAAGCTCCTCTTCATCGAATACATTTCCACTCTTCCTCAACAGACATTTCTTATTACACTACAGTAGCAACTGCCTAGCTTGTGATTAGTTATCCAAGTTAATATGATATCTCGATCTGTAACATGGTCACTCTTTTATCATCTTGGAGGAGTGGTTTCCGGGCACCGGTATCTCCTAGAAACTAGTGTGAGACTAGGCCTCATAGAAACCGTTGCCGTGTCACAACCAACTGTATGGAGGCCAGACACCCCATAGGAATATTCGCTTCTGCCTGCAACCTTTAGGAGTGATTTGTTGTTTAGGGGTAAGAGCAGCAAATGGGTGTACTCTAGAGCTGGCAACAAGGCCATGTTTTGCGGTCAGTGCAATGACGGGCAATTTGTGACCATATTTACTACACGCTTTGCAGTTACCCATAAACTTTCCCCATGGATCCCTGATGGCTTTGCCTGTCCTCTTCCCCTTATGTTTATCTTCATTGCCCACTTCCTCTCCTCTTGTCATTCCTGTCTATCTTCCTATCTTCCTTGGTTATCTGCTTACTCTAATAACATTATTTGATTCATTAGATTTTTCGCTATCTTTTGCTGACACTTGAGCTACTCTCTGAACTATTGCTGAACAACGACGGAAATGGAAACGAAATCTCAAACTCCTTATTTGTTTCCCATCTATTTCTATCTGATAGCCATCCATATTTGGCTTTCGGCTAAGTCATTCATCTTTAACGTATCAAAAGTAGTAACGGGCCCAGCCCATCCCTTACCATGTTCCCAATAGGTCTTGGCCAAAAGACAGGTGGAATTGTGCAAACTGGAAATGTGCGTGTGTGAACTGACCATAGGTACCGGGAGTGGTGTGTGTGCGTACTGACCATAGATACCTGGAGTGGTGTGTGTGTGTATTGACCATAGATTACTGGAGTGGTGTGTGTGTGTAATGACCATAGATTACTGGAGTGGTGTGTGTTTGTAATGACCATAGATTACTGGAGTGGTGTGTGTTTGTAATGAGCATAGATTACTGGAGTGGTGTGTGTGCGTACTGACCATAGGTACCTGGAGTGGTGTGTGTGTGTAATGACCATAGATTACTGGAGTGGTGTGTGCGTACTGACCATAGATACCTGGAGTGGTGTGTGTGAGTACTGACCATAGATACCTGGAGTGGTGTGTGTGAGTACTGACCATAGATACCTGGAGTGGTGTGTGTGCGTACTGACCATAGATACCTGGAGTGGTGTGTGTGCGTACTGACCATAGATACCTGGAGTGGTGTGTGTGCGTACTGACCATAGATAACTGGAGTGGTGTGTGTGCGTACTGACCATAGATAACTGGCCTCCCTTCCGCACGGTGGCTGCACTTGTCATGTTCCCTACTACACCATATCTAAATGGCTCCTCTGCTAAAGTTGTTTACAGACTAGTTCTTAACTGCTCTCAGTGCCCCAACCCACTTCAGCCTAGCGACAGCCTTTCGCCCACACACCTTATACACACTATGTGGCCAAAAGTATGTGGATTTCCATGGCCGAGCAGCTGTAAGCAAGCCTCACATCAACATGCCAAGCATGCTGCAACTGGACTCGGGAGCAGTGGAAATGTGTCCTCTGGAGTGATGAATCACGCTTCATTATCTAGCAGTCTGATGGACGAATCTGGGTGTAGTGGATGCCAGGAGAACGCTACATACATAGTAGGAATGCATAGTGCCTATGGTAAAGATTGGTGGAGGACGGAAAATGGTTTGGGGCTATGTTTCAGTGTTTGGGCTAGGCCCAATGCTACAGGACACAAAGACACTTCAGAGAATAAGGTGCTTCAACATTTGTGGTAACAGTTTGGGGAAGGCCCTTTCCTGTTCCAGCAGGACTGTGCCCCGTGCATAAAGCGTGGTCCACTAAAACATGGTCTAACAAGGTTGTTGTGAAGGAACTCGAGTGGCCTACTCAGAGCCCTGACCTCAACCCCACTGAACACCTTTGGGGATTAACTGAAACTGTGATGGTGAGCCAAGCCTTCTTGTTCAACATCAGTGCCTGACCTGACTTCATATTTTTTCAGAGCGGCTGTATCTGTCTTAATTGTCATGCAGCTCTCTCTCCACATAAATACTATCCCAGAAAGTTGGGATCTATCAATAATTTCTGCAAACTTGCAAACAAATCATTTAACACCTAATTTTGCTGATCGAACTGTGATTTATTACAATGTAAATTGCTCTTTCATTTCACAAGTATCAGAGGTCCACGCAGTATACACACACTCCCGAGGCACAGGCATTTAGGCCACTGTCTCGCCTGGTGTTGTGATTTAGTGGGGATTGAAACCTATACTAAATGGCACTCTAGGACTAGCAGTGCAAACAAAGCCTAAAATTGACACAACGCATTTAGTATTGCAAAACCGCAGGTCATGGTTGGAAACTGCATTTTCCCAGTCAATTCTAAGCTTACTAAAACCACAATCTTTTGAGAGTACCCACAGTTAGTGACAATGCCATTGTATTCTGTACTTCAGCAACCCCACACATCAGGAGTCATATTGAATTGTATTGCTTGCTGGTGAAAACATAATAATGTTTATTTTTCAAAAGACAGCAGAGAGCATTGACCAGAGCGGTCGAACAAAGCGTTTTTTGTGTATGGCTCCAGGTGCTCAACGTCCTCCTTCCCAGGGTGATGATGAAAATGCTGGGCAGACAGTGCCAAGAACTCACAGCTACGCAGTACTGGAGCAAAACTGGAACATGAAAAGACAGCTGTGTAATAAGTTGTGGCTGACCACCAAGTAAGCATAATCAAATCTGTTTCAATCGCTTCCAGTTGTACACTTAAACTCTGCTACGGAACACCCAGAGGGTCAACATTAATCACTTGTATATCCTTACAAGCTTCTACTCCAAAGATTTGGAAACCAGAAAATTGTATAGTCAGTCAGTCAGTAAGCATGAATGCCCTATTGTACATTTATCCTATTAGACAAACTTCAATGTTAACAAAAACAACTGCCCGATTTGGGTGGGCCGTCGTCACATCCATGCCTACACTTGATGTCAAGATTGACATTACGCTACCGTAGAAGTAGGGGATCAGTACAGATGAATGAGAAATATTTAATATACAGCACAGTAGAGTTCTCTCCTCGGCTGTAGGCACATTATTTATCATTTAAAGTTGAAATTGTGTTACAGTAGCTTCTGAATGGAGAAACCTATGTGAAGTAGTGATATATGGCTCCTATTAATAAGTCATGGTGTACAGCCCAGACAGTTTGGAAGCTACAGGACAAAAACCTCACATTGCTACAGGTTACTGTAATCAGATGGTTCATTGTGCAGAGGTGCTGCACTGTATTGCCTGATGAACTATACACAGTGGCAAATGCACAGTTCGAGAGAAGATTTTAAAAAAACACCCATTAAATCTGGAGTCATAGCTCACAGGCTGCCTTTCATATTTTCTGCTTGTTGTAGCAGAAAATACATAGGTGTTTAAGCGCCACTGGCACCTTTAACTCTCTGTATGAAGGCTCTTTGAGGCCATTCACAGCCCAATTGAATTAATTCAACGCTTTACTCTATAGGTCTCATTTTCCCGACATATTGAATGGGTCGGCGTGTGTAAGATTTATATCTTTAAATTATAGCTATTGCGGTATATTTCATGCAAATTGAGCTTTGGACTGAAATCAGTAAAGGCGTCACATCAGTGCAAAAAATGTTTATCCATGATTTTAATTTGTCAGTTCTTTTAAAATGGTGGTGTGTTGAAGGGTTAGGATTAAACCTACTGGGCAAATTGTGTACAAGAAATATCACTGAGGTTCCTCTGCATTATCTAGCCTAGAGTCCACTAGAGGAAGCTATTCTGTATGCTGAGCACAGATGAACAGTTTGAGAAACTCTTATGCCAAAATGCACTCATGCAAAACAATTGCTATCCGGTATGAGAGAGGGAGTGGGCAACATATGAAGACCTACAGAGAAGCAAGCAAGGTACATATATACACATTGACCGATTTTTGGCCTGGCTGATCATTGAATCTGTTATTCATCATTCCAATAACTGGAATTGTTATTTTGGCTTCTATGATAAAAAATATATGGTAACACCTTATTTTGAGTTCCAAAAGTGTGCCTGTAGATGCTCAACAGATTGTCTATAGACTATCTTTCATATTTTAACTATCTACTAACCCTAAGCCTTACCTATATCCTAATCATAACCTTAATTCTATCCCTAACCTTTACCCTAACCCTGTACCTAAGCGGTTGTTTATCAACCAACAGTTAGTTGAAAGTTTGTTGATAATATTACTATCTTTAGAACATCTACAGATGGAGATTGGGACTCAAAGATGGAGATTGGGATTGTTATAAAGTGTGTATACATATATATATATATATATATATATATATATATATATATAGAGAGAGAGAGAGAGAGAGAGAGAGAGAGAGAGAGAGAGAGAAAGAAAGCAATTCCTATATCTTGAAATTCAACAAGCGCTAGATATAGTAGCTTACAGTACAGTGAAACCGATTTGAAGCCCCTCGGCTGCCTTTAAAATGCAGCAGCAAGGTATTAGTAGCATAGACATGACCTGATAAAACCCACGGTGTATATAAAAGTGATTTGACTGTACTGCAGATTATTTCACTTGAGAGGTCAACATGGCTTCTATATTTTATCTGAAAAAATCATTATAATTGGTCACATGATTGGTAAAGATTCCATATACTCGGTAACTTTGAAGGCAAGCCCAATTCCGGTTAACTATTTTCTGGTGAACTTTAACAAGAATGCATTTAAATGGCAGTTACACTATTCTCTTTATTGTACAGGGCTGTTTAACCAGAGTATCATGGTCCCTGGTCAAGCCATGTACTGTAGGTCTACGTCACTGCCCTGCAGTAGAGACGCAGTCAGAATTTGAATTTTGATCACAGCATACAGTAGTGTCTGGGACTCATATGGTGAGTGGCGCTGATTGGATCAGCATCATTCGGGATGTGTGCTAGCACATGTGCTAATGCTTTATGTAGTGGGTTTGGCACCCTCAAGTTCAATTTCTTAGTTTTTGTTTTTGCTGGCGAAAGCAATCTCCATAAATGGCTCTCCTAGTAGTGATAAAATGAAACAATTGAAAAAGTTATGTACTACTTGGAAACTGGAGTACTTCATTATTCTCCAATTGGACCCACCTCTTGTAGGCTACAAATATACATATATGTTTTCTGTAATATCCAACAGGTAAATCCTAGTTATTCATCATATTAATGTACTACTGCTAGTAACGTGTTAGCTTGGAGGGAGTTACTGTAACTGTAAGTAACTGACATGTATCAAATGCGAGGAAAGAGTTTGACAAGAATGATAGAGAGAGAGGAGAGACAAGAGAGAATGACTGAGAATGACAGAGAATGATGGAGAGATGAGAAAGACAGACACCCCTCAAGCTCGAGTTTTGCCAGTCAGTGGAGGTGGTGCTCAGCGAACTACCTAATGGCTATTTGCAAGAATGGGGACTGCAGAGTCTAAATAATATGGCAGGCCTTCAGTTTAAAATTGATTAATTTAAGTGGTGTGGAAAAGAACAGCATTTACACTTAGCATACCCCTAGTCTATTAGAGGCAGGGACCAGGCAAGGATGAGATCAGATCTGATCAGTCACACTAGTCGTCTGGCTTATTCACACATCATTATGATTGATGGCCTTGTCTAGTGATTAGCCATGCTAGCACTACAGGTTCAGGCTGCCATTACAAGACTAAAGATCCTTCCATACTAGATTAATACATACTATTCACACACACAATGTTATGGGGCCTGATGGCAAAAATATGAATATGTTGCATATTCAATTTCATTGTCTCTCGGTCTATAGTCCTGTTATTTAACCCCACTTAGCTCTAAGGACTAATTCTACACTAGCCCTCTGGGCCTTTTGGCCTGGGGATGCCTCATTTCTTTATCATGGTTTGTCTTGCTACACAATCTTTATTTTTGTCTATGTTAGTACCATCTTTTAAATTAAGTAATATGTTTTGTTTTGTGTGATTTTGACGATTATGATTCCATTCTTAGTCTTTGTTTGCGATGATTCACATTGTTTCCTTGCGTCACCCTGTTACGTCCACTGGACTCTCCCCTGTGTTTTTATTGGTTAGCCTATTGTTTCTCTCTCTGCCACTCCAAATCCAGGTGTTCCTTGTTCCTGCTCATCCCATGTGATTGGTTCGCTCCCCTGTCCGTCATAATTTTCTGTTTGTTCCTGTGGCCAGGGTCCATCCAATCAGTGGCCACTGCCTCTAATTACATACACCTGTTCTTATTGTTGTGGACCAAACACAACAAAAAAATAACTGGTGGCCTTGGTCTTGTTCTCCCTGCTCCTGTGACATGGTAGTTTGCTTTGGAACTCTTTAGTTATTGATACACTTTTTATATAAAAGTTCTGACATTCATCCCCCTTAGTTCTTTAGTAGAGAGTTTGTGCTGTGCTTCATGTGTGTGGGTCTGTAATACATGCTGTCTCTGTTACTGCCACCCTATTGTGTTTATTGGTGTTTGATATCCTTGTTGTTATACCTGTCCAACCCATTTGTGTTTACTTGTTCCTCATTTGTCATACGCGTGTTCTTTGTTTATCCCTTGGTAAAGGGAACTGCACATAGGGAGGGCATATAGGCAAGCTGCCCATGGGCTTACCCATAGAATTTACTTGACTATATACCCTGGGTAAGATTCTGGGCAGGCCACTCTGTATTTTGAATAGTTACATAGACTAGACTGTCTACATTAGCATAAATGAGTTAGAGGGAATTTTCACTTATAATGTGTTTTCTTTGGTCCCTCTCAGATGTTAATTATAACATCTATGAGTGAGCAGCACTCACAGATGTTATTATTAATAGGCCGAGCACATATATTACCACAGACTTTTGGGATCACTGTAGCATTGCATTACTACAAAACAGTACCTCTGGTAAATGCTCGCCTCCTATTAGTGTCAAAAATAACTTACAATACTTTATTGAGCAGGACATACATATCCTGGCACCTGTATACTAGCCCAGAATCAAATGTATCCCCTAGGTTGAGGTCCTACTTTAAATTACTTTATTTACATACCCCACTCAAAAAACTGTTAGTCAGAAATTACTACAGCTGCTGGTTAAGCTCTGAATTGTCTGTGGTAAAAACAGGCTCCAATGTATATGTCAATGGGCTGAAAATTTTACATTTTGGCTAAATCCTTTTTATAATATAAATGAGTGTGGCATTTAATTGGCGTGTATTTTTGAGTGTTCTGTAATGCTAACTGACATTTGTGTGTAATTTGTGGGTGCTGTAATATTAATTCTCATGTGTATTTTTGTGTGTATTTACATATACAATAGACCTTTTCACAATATTCTAATTTTCTGAGATACTGATTTTGGGGGTTTTGTTAGTTGTCAGTTATAATCATTAAAATTAAAAGGAATGAACACTTGAAATATATCAGTCTGTGTGGAATGACTGTATACATTATGCAAGTTTCTCTTTATGAATGGAATTAATGAAATAAATCAACTGTTTGAGGATATTCTAATTCTATGACCTGCACCTGTACATTCACAATCAACGGTAGAGCTGAAGATGCAGTTTTCATGAATTCTGCGCTTTGTTTGCACAGAGTGACAGTTCTATTTTGATGAAATGGGTACAACCTGGAAGAAACTGAAACTGGTATCGTTCCTATTGACGTTAGAATCGATTTTCAGGATCTGGAGTACCGATATTTTGGGATCGATCCGCCCGCCCGTAACAATTACTATGTGGGGGATTCTTACCCTGACATATTCCAAGGTAACTCTTCTTCGGATTCTTTAATTCCCTCTTCAGGGAATTAAAGAATCCGTGCACTCAGACAAACCAAGCCAGCATTGTACCTGTGCTAATTTACCACCATTGTTACAGATTGTATAAAACATTTTAAAATACCTCACTAGCGCCCTTTTCAACTCTCAACACTGATGTTAACTTCTGGTAAACTGGGCTTCGCAACATACAGGATGTCGGTCATGCTCTCTGGTAGTCTTATTCACAAGATCCGTTTAAGTCCTTTACCTTAACACTCCATGACATCTGTTTATCAAGTAGTAATTGTGTGCCCTGCTCATTATCTTCCTTTGGTTACCCAATGCGTTTACATTTCCTTTGACTAGGACAAATTACCAAAGATCCTTGAAGCTTGTTAAAACAAGCTGCTATCTGATCAATGCACCTGCTGAATTCATCATACCTATCTGAAAAAGTTTAATTGAAGTTTTAATTTACTCAATTTCCTGGTGTATATTATTTTATTGTTTATTTGTATAATTTCTTTCCATCTTATGGTATTCTGTGCCTTGTCATTATGATAGCCTTATGTCAGGTGTCATTGCAAGTTAGGTTTATCATTCTTATTTATCAGTTCATTTTTATTGAATAGAAATTGTCTTTACTCTGTATGCTTAATACACTTCCTGTACTAATAGACATGTTTTCCCTTGTCAACATCTTTTGTTTCTCTCTACCTGTGTTCAGGGACAGTAATGAGTGGAATATCGTCTGTGCTGGCCCTTGTTTCAGTCTATGTATAGAAGGCCAGGCCTAAGAACTGTCTTTCAGGGAAGAAGCAGGGATTCCTATTATTCGAATTCCACAGGTGAATTGGATTACATTCCTTAATGGGAGAGCTGAAACCCCATATAGTAACTGTCCCAGCTGATATGTGAGCTTTGACTGGGTTGTCTGGGCAACGGATATTTTATGATTTCCTGTCTCCTAGCCTCTGTGTGCAACCTTGCATTACCTAGACTCCATCACGGCAGCAACTATTCCTTGTATGTACATTCAGCAAGGGCTAGTGGCGTAATCTATACAGTTGGGAAAGAAAATAAGTTTGAACCTTAACAATGTAAAATCAGAACTGTCATGACACTACTCTGTGTTGGTCTCTGTATTTGTAGTGACACTTGTTTCAGTATATATTTGATTAAACCTGAAGAAATCACCTGTTACATAAATTACTGATATTTACTTGTTAGATTGTAAAAATCTGTCACTTTTTTCATCTTCCACATTATCAACAGAGTGACCTGGTGAAATTACATACAATTCATAAAATAATACCTTTATGACCCTGGTTTTGGCAGGAACACCTCTCTGCAGCACACTAAACCAGAAAGGCAAAGCAACAACGCTCGTCAATATCTCAATTTATTGAAACCTGAAATTGTGAATCATAATTAAAATAAATGTATTAGAAATAAATTAGTTGGCGCAGGTAGTCAATAAATTAGTAAAGCTTAACTGATAATATGATCTGGATACACCGTCATACTTTCTTATGTGGGAGGCAAACAGGTAAACATAAAACAAAGTGTGCCTTATATATTAATTGTTGTTTATATATATTTAGATTTATATGTTTATATTTTTATTCAGTTATGTCTTGACTTGATCAAGTTCGTTCTCTTTTTGTTGTTCTGACAGGAGTGCGTAATTTATGATGCATTGGAATATGACATCCTTAATATCCATCCAAGTTGGTATTTGATCCATCCCAATCAGATTAACACACTGTTTTATGTTAATTGACATGTTGAACTGTGATTTCTGGTTTGACCCTGTTTGAGTTTCTCCTACAAAGCGAGGGGTATTCCTCTAGCTCTTGTAATTAAGATTTGGATGTCTACAGAGAGACAATACTAAACCCGGAGAGACACTTCTGAGGTGAAACCAAGGAACAGAAACTGATGGTCTAATGTGTTCATAGGGTGAACTCTTTGAATCCTTTTGTCTGATTCAGAATTAAATAGGTCCACTGGAGGATATTGAAATGCTAGAAGAAAGCCCTGCATTTTCAACACTGTTTCCAAGGATCCATTTGTGTTTGCTCAGGAATTCTTGCCATCTATTCTGTCACCTCTTTGAAGGAGAGGAAGAGATGTTGAGATCACATTCTCTAGGTCTGATATCTGATTGGAAGCCTCACTTTGTTCATGCTTTGTCTTGTTACACAATATTTATGTCTTTTTAATGTTACTACCATCTTGTAATTTAAACCCTGTGCATTGCTGAATGGGATCATTGTAACAATGTGTAGTAAATCTATTTGCTTTATTATTCCATTCTCTTTGTCTTTCATGCCATGATTCATGTTGTTTGCTTGCATCACTGCTACTGTTAAATCATGTAGTTAGATACTCTAATAAATCTTTTGAATGCGCTTGCATAGTCTTATATGGGTCCCATATGACTTATACACATATGAATTCTATTAACTTGAAACTATAGCCTACGTACACTGGATGAAAGTAATTCAAACCTTGGTTATCAGTATTTTTTGCTGAACAAAAGATTCTCTCATAGAGAGAAGTGCCAGAATGAATGGAGAGAACAGGGTCAGGAAATTAGTGATCAACGAAATAAGGCAATCAGAAATCCAACATTATTTTCTCTTCACCAATGTTTGATTGTTCTAGTCAAATAGTTAATATTATACATGTATAATAATCCAATTTCAATCCATAAGTAATTATTTATAGTGGAATTGTGAGGGATTAAATCAAAAGTCAGATTGTTTAATTTGTAGACAAACCACAAACTTCTATCTCCACCCTGAATATAGGCTATGGCTGACTGATATACCCATTGTGCATAAAATTTTTTAACATTCCATTGTCAACATATTCTGGTGGTTCATGGCAGTTATTTATACTTGATAATCTATTTTTTAAGATAGATTGTTTCGGCATTTGATGCTTTTTCAAATGTATGAATGGCTTAATGAAGAAAGGTACTGTAGTGGATGGTATACATTTGGCGGACAATAGCCCCTGGAAAAGGCAAAGCTAGTTACAACAAAATATATTTTAATACCCAGTTTAGTAAATGAAGCTGAATCATTTTGGTTGTGCAGATTGTGTTCAGAAAAGCCAATTAAATTAACATTAATGTGCATCTGTGTTGTTTTATTCCCCCTAAGTTTCAGTTGCTATCAGAGATTTTTCCATATGCAGAATGACATTTTTGATTATCATTAATATTCACCAGTCTGTGGAGCCTTGATAAAGTGTCTATGCTGTGAAGCAGACCGTCTGTGCCACAGGGACTGTAGACTCGAGATGGTTGACTGGCTCTCTTTGAAGACAGAAGTCACCATCTCCTTCAGTTTAAAAGCAAAATGCCACAGGAATGACATTCTTCTTCTGTCAGGAAATCAGTTGTAAATTGGGGTCAAAGTAAGCAGAGAACTAAAACACTAAAGGGAAAGAACTTTGGTGAGGGAATACAACATTGTACATTAATTGACACATAGTTGATTGGTTTAAAAAAAGGTGTCTGAACCAGTGTACATGGTCAAAACACTCTTGCTAATTAGTGGGACTGATGTGCTTTGTGCTTCTAAAACATTTAAAAGTCAGACCATGATTCCTAAAAGGCTGCATCTTTTATGAAGACTCCGCCTGAGACCTACAATGTCATATCCTTTAAAATAATCACACACTGACTCAGCTCTTTGTGAAGAACAGAAAGGACCTTCTTTAAGTGTGCTGCAAAAGTCAGATAAAGCCAGCAAAGACATACTCTACTTGAGAATTCGTAGCTAACTTTAGCCAATGTTTCAAATGAGTTACATTCTCTTCATTCTGTTTTCTGTTAATAATACACTGCTCAAAAAATGAAAGGAAAGGATGTTGCCAAACACAATCATCTTTATTTTATCTTGGTTCAGATGTAGACAATTTTGGTTCATCCAGGTATATATGTGCTCTATACAATAACACATTGAGCCCATTGAGCTATTGTCATATGGTTCAAGAGCCATACTGTATATATTTGAGTATCATCGGCATAGCTATGTTAGTTAATGTTGTTGTTCTGTAGAATTTAGCCCAGAGGTAGCATATAGAGATGATGAACAGAAGCAGTCCAAGAACTGATCCCTGGGAAACTCCGCATGTCATTGCCACCCAATCAGATTCATGATTACTAATTGTGACCTGAACCAATCAAGGACTGTCCCGGAGAGTCCCACCCAATTTTCTAGCCTGTCTATAAGTGTTCTGTGATCTACAGTGTCAAATGCTGCACTGAGATCTAATAGAACCAGAACTGTTATTTTATCTGAATCAGTACTCAGCTGTATATCATTCAAAACTTTAATCAGGGCTGTTTTATTTTTACAACATCTGATGGCAGTATGTCAAGACAACATGTGGAATCTTTAACATGTCAGTTTCTTTTAGGGATTTTTGTATCAATTGTATTAAATTGTGACATAATAACCAATTTATGTCTTGGTGGTCGAAGTGATGGTACAGTGTCCTTGTTAGACTGTGTAGTTCTGATGGTCCGTCTAATACTTTTAATTTTGTCACAAAAGAACCATGCAAATTCATTACATTTAAAAGCGGAAATGAGTTCTGATGCTATCTGCTTTAGGTGGTTTGTAAGCTTGTCGACCATGGCAAATAGAGTGCAGGTATTATTGATATTCTTGTGGATCATTCCCCATAAATGTTGCTGTTTGGCTGTGCGTAACTGTTAAAGCTACCAAGGCTTTGTTTATATATATCATAGTGGATTTGAACTTTAGTTTTCTTTCACTGACATTCCGCTTTCCTACATTCTCTTTTCAGGGCGCTTACCATCATGGTGATTCTCCATGGTGTTTTCTGTTTGATTGCAAGATTGCCAAAGCACATTTGCATGCCTGTGGGTTATGCAATGTTTTGGCAATGTTGGTGGTTGTGGGGCAATCCCTCAGACGACTGCAAATGTAGTGAATACGCGAAACGCCACAATAATGTCAATAACCTTTATGAGAAATTGTAATTTCTGTTTTAATGTTTTGAAGCAATAAAAACATGATTAAAAAAAATTAACAGAATTGGCTAAGGCAGTCAGAGATGTTGTGTTATGTTCACATAGATATTCAGATTCTGGAAGTTCAAAGGTTACATTGGAATGACTGAATATCTGACAGACCTTTAGTGTGTAACGTAGACGGGCAGCCAGGTGCAGAACTGACCTTAAGCATGGGGGGCAGGGCGCCCTTGTGGGCCCCACCCACCGCCACTCACGCCTATAACTGCGGGGTCTTTGACCTCAAGGTAGTTAGCAGCTGATATGCAAAACTTCTTTAATATATAAAACAGGTTGCCAGTTTAACATAATGGAGAACACACAAATAGGCCCAGATACATAGATATACTAGACCAGTGGTTCCCAATCCTTTTCAGTTACTGCACCTCTGCTCAGGAGTACCCCTGAGGTGCCCTCTGATGTTAATTTTACTAGTGAGCCTATGGTTTCTTGACTGTCCTCAGGAACACCCTGTTGAAAGACCAAGTACCTCCAGCATTCCTAGTACCACTCTTTGGGTACCACTGCACTTGACATAGCGGTAACGCCACTACAAAACAGGCACAGTGTAAGCATCCGTTTAAGATGGTCCCATATCAGGGATGGCTAGTGGCCTAACCACTGCAGTCAACACCTTGGACCTGGCTGGCCCAGGGCTTTGCAACAAAATAAAGACAAGAGGGGGAAATGGCTTTGCAATGGATTGACTCACTCCATGCTGTTAAATAAAATCTAAAGACAAATGTTGTAACTTTTGCGAATGAGTGTTGCTGTGGGCAGAGGCGTAACCCTAAACTAACAGGACGTGTAAACACTAAAGCACAATAAATGCAAAAATGTAATTGTCATGTCTGCACATTTGAAATTTGGGCATTAGAGTGGTTCTAAAAGAAAGTTCAAGGGATTGTTAAAATGCAAGAGGGTCATGTTAAGGTCCACATGTAACTGCATTGTCACCATGATGTCAATCCAGCCATTAGCTTTTCATTTGAATGCATACTGTATGCAGTGTTCTTTTCATATAGGTCTTCATAGAGTATGGCATTTGGATACATACAGTATGTAGTGTTTTTTATATAGGCCTAGAGTGGATATAAAAAGTCTACAAAGATAAAAAAAAATGTGACAAAGATAAATCATGTAAGAACTTTTTCCACCTTTAATGTGACCTATAACGTGAACAATTCAATTGAAAAACAAACTGAAATCTTTGAGGGGGGAAATAATAAAAACTCACAATAACCTGGTTGCATACGTGTGCACAGCCTTAAACTAATACTTTGTTGAAACACCTTTTGATTATATTACAGCACTCAGTCTTTTTGGGTAGGAGTCTATCAGCATGGCACATCTTGACGTGGCAATATTTGCCCACTCTTTTTTGCAAAAGCGCTCCAAATCTGTCAGATTGCGAGGACATCTCCTGTGCACAGCCCTTTTCAGATCACCCCAAAGATGTTCAATTGGATTCAGGTCTGGGCTCTGGCTGGGCCATTCCAAAAGATTTTCTTCTTCTGGTGAAGCCATGCTTTTGTGGATTTGGATGTGTGCTTTGGGTCATTGTTGTGCTGAAAGGCAAACTTCCTCTTCAGCTCTCTAACGGACGCCTGGAAGTTTTGTGCCAAAATTGCCTGGTATTTGAAACTTGTTAATTGTTCATAAATCATGCTGCCACCACCATGTTTCACTGTGGTTATGGTGTTCTTTGTGTGATGTGCAGTGTTGTTTTTGCACCAAACATACCTTTTGGAATTATGGCCAAAAAGTTCAACCTTGGTTTCATCAGACCATAACACATTTTCCCACGTGCTTTTGGGCAACTTGATGTTTTTGCAAACTTCAGCCGGGCTTGGATGTTTATCTTTGTAAGAAAAGGCTTCCGTCTTGCCGCCCTACCCCACAGCCTATTCAAATGAAGAATACGGGGAGATTGTGGTTGTCACGTCCTGGCTATGCCCCTAGCCATCTTTGTGCTGGCTGGGGCCATAGTCAGGACGTGGCCAATAGAGGTGGCTCTAGCCACCTCTATGCACTTGGGTCTCCCCAATTGGAGGCAGGTGTTGTGTATTGCCTCCAATTGGGGAACCTATTTAAGTATACTGTTTGTTCACATGGGTGTGGTTTATTTTGGTTTGTCAGCCGTAGGCTACAACACTCAGTCATCGTGTCTGCTTTGAGTTCGTATGTTTGTTTCTTTTGTTACCTGGTTCATTAAAAACATGGATTTCTACATCCACACCGTCTCTGCGCCCGTGTCCTTCCAGCACTATGACAGAATAAACCACCACAAGGACCAAGCAAGACGGAAGGCCAAAAGGCAGCCCCAAGATTTTTTTTGGGGGGTGCTAGATGGGTGC